>JAUMHL010000011.1:1458733-1474606 GCA_032362345.1 Sandelia bainsii
AAATGCTCTAAATGACAATGTTTGTATTTGGAATTTGGGAGTTATGTTGTCAGTAGTTTATAGAATAAAACAAAAATAATTTTACTCAAAGATATACCTTTAAATAGCAAAATCAGAGAAACTGATCATTTTGCAGTGGTCTCTTCAATTTTTTCCAGAGCTGTATATCTGGACAATAATACATTTAGTCAGTCCCCTGACCTGGCTCCAGCTGAACTGTCCTATCACTTGCTGGATGTAAATCTGAAGGAAAAATTAATTAGGTACAAGCAGAAACTGAAGGCAGCTAGAGAGCATGACCAGGAAAGAAACATAGCATCTGGTGGTATGTGTGGGTTCCAGACTGGAAAGACTTGACATCAAGTATTAAAACTGTGTTATTTAAAATGGTAGTTTATTCCTACATGGTTCATCCAATTAAAGCTGACGATGTACAATTTAAGTTAACGCTGGTTGTTTTATTTCAAAGTCCTTTTAGTGGTGTACAGAGACAGTCCAGTTATATATGGACAGAATAGATCCTTTAAATAATTAGCTTTTAATGTCGATCAATCCCCATTTAAACTGCCAAATAATACATTAAATATGGGCTGAATGACGCCATCAAATTTGAATACACATCACTCTGCGTTATCTCAGTCCTGTCAAAATTTCATATTAACTGACTCACTAATGGATTTTAATGTTTCACAAAGGTTTAAATTTTATTCCATGTGATCACCATAAACGTTTTAATGTAAAGATGTTACTGTACTCAAATGAAAGAATAAATGTCACAGTAATTAATTTTAAATGTAAATGTGTTTGTTTTGTTTGATATATTTACGTTCTCATTCTTTAGAGACATTAGTTTGAATTACCTGCCAGCAGTTCACCACACTGAACAGCAGTCAGTGAGTTTGGCGACACAGGATACGGACAATCAGAAACTACTGAGGTGGGTAAAAATATTAAGACAGATTTATTACTGATTTATTATTCATTACTGTACATACTGTGTACACTCTGGTTGACAGTTCTTTATTGAAAATTGACAATTTGTTTTGCTTTAATGTATTATCTATTAAAAGCTTATATTTTCCTTTCTTAAAGCAATTGACAACACAGATTGGATATACACATCCAATAACTTATGCCATTAATACCTGTATACAGCAATTGTGAAAAATAACGTGTAATTTAAAACTGAGTATTACACTAAAGCATTACAATAGTTCAATAGGAAATAGTAATCAATGACTGTGTGTGTGTACGTTTTATAATAACACAATTATAAATGTAGTTATAAATGTATAATAGGTTAGTTAGAGTTAGTTAATTATTTAGAAAACATGCTAAATAATTAGATAGATATAAATACATGTTTAATAATACAGTGTCGATTCTAATAAACCAATTACAAATAAAATGTTGCATACAGATAAATAGGGGTATCACATCTGTACCCACAGGTACTGTACATTTGTCCCTGTTCTGTACCCTGTAAGGTACAGAAATGGGCCTTAAAAATAATAATTTATATCATTAATATGAGAATTATCATACTGTAAATAATTTTACATTACTGCTGCCTTGAAATGCAATTTAACAGAATGTAGGTTTAATGGTTAGTTCAATTCCCTTTTATGAGTTGTATGTAATGCAACAGTTTCATATATTAGACATAGACGTACAGAAAGTTTCAGGAGTCTCTGATGAGTTCTAATTCTCAACCTATCCTGGGATTTCAGCTAATTTTGTACCTTTAAACTCAGGACAACTTACGTTTATAAGTTGTAAAGTGGCCTGAAAATCAAAACTAGATATTCCAAGTTGAATTAACTTGAAACTTACATATTCACATGATGTTAACAAGCAAAGCTTATTTGATTCCATTAAATTCCTGTATAACATCACTGCTAACAGCCAACCTTTACTGTAATTGTACTTTTACGGGCCTTAAAGAGGCCATCAGATGCAAATGTCACCTTGTACTTGTTTTTGAACATACATTAGGGTACTGATCCCCAAGTGTCAAAATATGCCACCCAGTGGTTTCCTTGTATACCTGCTTTGTTTGAAACACCATGGGGCTCATTGGCATAGCCCCGCCCCATCTGTGAGCCTCTTTCCCAAGCTCCACCTGCAACAGAGGAACTAGCTAGAACAGCGTACTTTCTCACAACATTAGCATGATGCTAATGCTACTGCAGGGAAGAAGAACAAGAAAAATGTAGCATGGTTGGCTGCACTGAAGAGCACAAATCACTACATGAGCTACCAAACCAAAAAAAGAATCAGCCATGTCTTGAACATGCAAAAAGCATGTTTCAGATCTACAGTGACACTATTTTTGAGTTTGAGCTCTGGTTCTGAAATGTGGCTCTTTCAACTAATTCTGTTACCCAGATTAATTCTTTTTATTTTAACATAGTCCTTCTTCTCACCTTTTCAGAGCTCAACATAGATAAATATGTCAGTCAACTGTTCTTTAGCTGATACCCTTCAGCTCCCCTACCTGTCTCTTCAGGATTGTGTCATCTTCAGAAAGAGCATGTTTATCCTCACAGCTTTCTCCACCACCAACATCCTCCTCATCCTCCCTCTCTCCACACTTGTCCTCTGCCTGGGGTACCAGCGCTGGAGGCAACAGCGCTACATCTCCACAGCAGCAGCAACAGCAACAAACCCCTCCGACATCTTCACCTACCAAACGGTTGGCATAGAGATGATAGGAGCCTTGG
Source organism: Sandelia bainsii (assembly GCA_032362345.1). Taxonomy (NCBI): domain Eukaryota; kingdom Metazoa; phylum Chordata; class Actinopteri; order Anabantiformes; family Anabantidae; genus Sandelia; species Sandelia bainsii. Next base: position 1,461,457 of record JAUMHL010000011.1, read on the forward strand.
GTTGTCTCTTGTTCTGTGTTGGTGTATACACAAATCTCACAAAAATGTTGACATGTGGCTTTTATATGTTCTTCTCCACCTGGTGTGTAAAAATACACTTTCATACACTGACCTGTGTGGAGCGTTACCTGGCTGTTGTTCATCCAGTCACCTACCTGGCCCTGAAGAACAAATGTGGCACCAGGATCACGAATATCAGCACTGGATGTGTTTGGCTGTTGTATTTTGTGTGGGGGACTGTGATGTATCAAACCTACATTTCATTGACTATAACCATATATTTCTACCTTGTCGTTTTTGCCTTGATTGTCATCTGTTTTTGCTGCATTTCTGTTCTCTGTGCTCTCAGGCGTCCCGGCCCAGGGGAAGTGGGCAGGAACAGGGAACGAGTCGACCAAATAAAGCGCAGGGCTTTTAACACAGTTGTGACTATAATGGGAGCATTATGGTTGTGTTTAGGTGGGATCCTGGTTTGTATTGCTCTTGTGCAATCACAGATGCTGAGTGAGAGTGGTCAGTGTGCTGTCAGAACATCTGCCATCTGGTTCTCTCTGCCCAGTAGTTTGGTGTTACCTCTGCTGTATCTACACCGGGCAGGAAAACTACCAGGTTATAAACACTGAATACACTAGAAAAACATTTACAGTAAAGTGTGAATGATTGTTCAAGACTGGCATGATGGCTTGATTTGTGTTTGGGTGAAAGGGATTAGACAGATGTTTTTTAGTGTGGCTAATTAGAAACTCTTAGGGTGTTGTGGGTGGTCACTGAGGTGTTGCTTGGTGTTCACTGTGGAGTTGTATACAGCTATTCAGTAGTGTTTTCCTCAGTGTTTAATTGTTTGTTTTGGTGTTAATTATGGTTGATGATGTTCACAGCAGTTTTAAGAACTTTACCTGGTAATTACTCAAATGTTGAACATGGTTTCATATTTGTTTAGTGTAGTTGTTACTGAGTTTAGCATGGTTGTTAGAGAATTCAGTGTGGATTCAAGTGTCTGTCCAGAAAACAACGAAGGTCTCAGCCGTGACTATTTTTGTCTTGTTTTTAGTATAAGAACTTAATTCTGTCTGGACACGATTCCTCTTTTTCCCCATGTGTATCCGGGGTTATTTCGGTTTGATTAATCTATTTCTTATTAGCACAATTGTTTAATTTTAAAAGCTGTAAAAAAGTAAGATGCTTGAACATTGAAATATGTCATTTTTGATTGTCCAATGTTAAACCAGAGGTGAGTAATACAGCAACATTTTGAATTGATCTGATACCAATATCACCACATATACTTTTTTAGGAAGTCACCTTGGTGAAATAACAAAAAAATTAAGTCTATAACCTATCTACATGTAGTCAAAATATTGTAAACATACAGGCTAGTGTCCCTTTCACAGTTAACAAAAATGGGATAAGCTTTTTTTTCATATTTCAAATTTGAGGTGTATTTTTACAATTCTAGTGTGCAAAGCTGTCATCAAGGCGAAAGGTGTCTACTTTCAAGAATCTAAAATATGAAACATATCCTGGGTTGTTTAACAATGTTTTGTTTACTACATAATTCCATATGTGCTCTTTCATAGTTTGGATGTCTTAGGTATTGATGTACGATGTTGAAAATAATAAAAAATAAACAAAAAGCACTAAAGGAGAACGTGTGTCCAAACTTTTGACTGGTAGTGTATATGAACACATTATCAACATTACCAGCAACTCACATTAAAAATAGAGGAAAACTATTTTGTGGTGTTGGTTGCCTCACTATTAACACACTGACCAGGTTGAAGGACAAAACCCTGCATTGCGTCAGCTGCAGAAAACAGAATTAAACATGTATAGAACATAGGAAATATCAATGAAGACAAATATTTCTGCCTGAACTGCAGCTGCACCAAACTGCACAACTGACTGAAACAACACAACCATGAACAGTCACACAGACTCACGGAGCAGACAGGTGCTCTGAGCTGAATGACACCATAATATTTGAATACACTTCAGTCTCAGTCTTGTCAAAAGCTCATATTAATTGATTCACAAATGGATTTGTTATATGGAAATTCATTTCAGTGTTTGACAGAGCTCTAAATTGTGACCATCAAGAACTCTGTAGTGATGTTACTGGATTCAAATGAAGTAATAAATCTCACAGTTAATTTCAATTGTAAATGTATTTGTGTGTGTTTTGTATATTTGTGTTGTGAATTAATTACCCTACCCTGCTGAAAGTGCAGCAGTCAGTGAGTTTGGAGACACAAGAGAAGGACGACCAGAAGCTACTCAGGTGGGTAAAAATATCTTTTACTCCCACTACTACTAACGTGGTAATGTGGTGGTCAACATTTGTAGCAGGTTTATTAGAATTTAAAACTGAAATTGATACTACACTATATTTTCCTCATCATCTTTAGATTTCAATACTCTTTCTTCTCTTAACATTTTCAGAGCTCAACATAGATAAATATGTCAGCCAACTCTTCTTTTGCTGTTTCACCTCAGCTCCCCTCTAAATCTTACCTGGTTTCTGTGGATTGCTTCATCTTCAGAAAGAGCATGTTGATCTTCACAGCTTTCTCCATCACCAACATCCTCCTCATCCTGCCTCTCTCCGCCCTTATTCTCTACCTGGGGTACCAGCGCTGGAGGCAACATTGCTCCACAGCAGCAGCAGCAGCGACGAACCAGTCCAACATCTTCACCTACCAAATAGTTGCCATGGAGATAATCGGAGTCTTAGGTTGTCTGTTGTACTGTGTTGGTACAAACGCCAATCTCCCAAATATGTTCATATCTGGCTTTTATATGTTCTTCTCCACCTATAGTGTAAAAATACACTTTCATACACTGACGTGTGTGCAGCACTACCTGGCTGTTGTTCATCCAGTCACTTACCTGGGCCTGAAGAACAGGCGTCGCAGCAGGATCAGGATTATAAACATTGGATGTGTTTGGCTGCTGTGTTTTCTGTTTGCAATTTTAATGAATGAAACCTACATTTCAGTGAGTATAATCATATATTGTTTATTTGTGGTTTGTGCCTTAATTGTCATCTGTTTTTGCTGCATTTCAGTTCTTTGTGCTCTCAGACGTCCTGGCCCAGGGGAAGTGGGCAGGGACAGGGAACGAACTCACCAAATGAAGCAGAGGGCTTTCAACACTGTTGTGGCCATCATGGGAGTGTTATGGTTGTGTTTAGGAGGGATGCTAGTTTGTATTGCTCTTGTGGAATTACAGACGCTCAGCGACAGTGATAAGTGCTCTGTGCTTGCATCTGCTGCCTGGTTCTCTTTCCCCTGTAGTTTTGTTTTACCTCTGCAGTACCTACACCGGGCGGGAAAACTGCCAGGATGTAAACACTGAATAACATAGGAACACATTTACAGTAAAATGTAGTTTTTGCAGTTCTTTCTATGTTTGGTTGTAATTTAAAACTTTTGTTTTTACTTCTGTTTGGCAACCTGGTGGTCTTTGAGTTAAGGTACAGGCAATGATCCACTAAAACTCAAGTTGCTGTCAGATGAGGACCTCATCATCATATGCAGAAAATGTAAATTGTTTTGGAGTTCATGATGGTTGCTGATATTTAAAGTAGTTTCCAGGGAGTTCGGTGTAGTTGTTAGGGAGTGCACTGAGGTTTTGTTAGAGTTGGTTGCTAGAAGTTTGCTTTAGTTGCTCTAGCGAGTTGAATGTGGTTTCACATGATGTCACGCCACCACGTTGCTATGGTGAGAACTGCTGCCGGAGGGCAGCGAGTGGTTTTTGACATTGGTAACGCTGTCACAAACTCTCAAAATGCCTCTGGGTTAGGTCATTTAACTTGGCTGAATTCGATCCATTTAGAGCTTGTCACTTTTGTCACACATTCTTTGAGAGTAGCTAAACTATGTGAAGTAAATAACTGTGCCGTTTGAGCATTGAGAGAGACCACGACTTTGAGATACATCTCTGGCAACTAAACGCTGATCAGAGCAAAAAAAAAATTAGCAGCAATGATAACATTTATTATAAATAGATGTATATACAAAGTTAGTTCTCCAGATAGACAGAGAATAACTACTGTATGTGCTGTCCAAAAACATGACTGACAGCACAGGGTAAACTTACAAGCACAGAAGCCTGGGACATCTTTCTAGTGTGTAGGAAGAGCCTTCTCTTCCAGATGATTTGTTCCACAGGGTATGAATGCGATCAATCTATGAGTTGTGTGATTGCTGGAGAGTTCAGCACGGTTGCTAAGGAGGTTAATATGTCCCAGAACAATGTTGTTTAATGGCAGCTAGACTTGTTTTTAAGCTCTTGAGGACGTTTCGCCTTCCATCCAGAAGGCTTTATCAATTGATAAATTGATTGAATTGATAGAAGATTCAAAAAAGAGAATTAATAATTTAATTTGAGATCAGTACAGTTGCTTGGAAGTTTCGTGTAGTTATACGTGATCTTTATTGATTTTATATTGTTTTCTCTGTACAAAAGGTTCTATACAAATAAAGTTTGATTGCCTAACTAAGGTTGTAGCAGTGAGTGGCCACGCAAATGACAAAATAAATCATCATATTGTGTATCACATGGTGAGTGTGTCTGATTTTGTGTATGAGGTGTACATAAGTCCAGGAAGCTCATAACAGATGTTACACTACACTCTTATTTACCATCATTCGTGCACAACCCAAGTTCACCTGTTCCCTAATGCTCACTGCCCTGTTCCTGAACTTAAAGTTCATTGGAGCAATAATTCAGACCTTCAGCCAACAGAACAAGTAAAATAGACTTTGTCACTCTTAAGAGTTGCTAAAAAATGCAAACACGTGACACTTCAAGCTGTTTACTCCATGTATCACACTGACCAATTTTGAGAACCAGTAGGCAGCAAAAACAATAAGCAAAAACTGGGCAAGTGGCAGCAGGGCAGGCACAGTAGAAACAGACTCACCTATTCAAACCCAGATTAAATTGTGCAATAGCAGTAAGTAGATGGACTCAAAATAAGAACAACTAAAAAAAACACATTAAAAGGGTAATTTAAAAAGTACGATACAACTATTTAACAAGCACTTAAAATAATAATGAAATTTATGTATGAAATCATCTTTCAAAATAATGTTACAAAGTGTTTTACATAGAAAAAGACAGCTACAATTAACACTACAATTAAAATACATTTGCTAAATTAAAATAAAATACCAGTGACACACAGCAACATATAGTAAGTTAAAGTAATTAAAAAAAAACACAAAACAGCTAATAAAAAACACAGAACATGGTGGAAAACAGGACTTTGGGATTATATTATTTAAAAAAAAGATTTAATCAGAGAACATTTTTGACATCCAAGACTTGATTGCTTAGAGAAAAAATATTGCTTGATATAAGTTGGCATCTTTACTGGTTAATGAAATATAGATCATAGTGTCGTCTGCAGAATAATGGTATTTAATGTTGTAATTATTATGTTCTAGGATGGATACATCAAGTTTAGCCATTGAAGAGGAAGCATCACCAGTGACTCTTGAACAAAACAAATTCATGCCAGTTGAATTCTTGTGATTAGTGAACTTGTTTGCTTCTCATCTAAGACAGGCTCCTCAGGGCGACAGAAAACAAAATAACGAGTTGTCAGGTTTACAGTTTCTTTATAGTTGGGTTCAGGCATCACAGCACTGGGTTAGGATAAAGGAAAGCTTGTTGGCTGGGTTAATAGACCCTTCACACACAATGTCTGTATTAAAATGTAAAACAAAACACAATCTTTCTCTAGCTCTAACATCAGTACTTATCTTGCCTAAACCCAACATCATGCAGGGACTTTGGTCTCGAACTCGGGTCTGCAGCTTGTCAGCTCTGTATGGTATATGACCACCATCCACCCCAACCACCTCCTTACAAGTTGCTTTCTGTAAATTTCTCTCAAGAAAACACTTCACTACAAAAACCTAATCATGGCAAAATAAAACTGAATAAAAAATCACATAGTTAATGCAAACTGTCCCACAAAAGAGGAATGTTTTACAGACAGTTATGAAACCTTAGTTGAGTAACATGGCCATTAAGCCCAGAGATCCAAAAGATAAACTTCTAGTTCTGAAAGGAGTCATAAGAAGCAACTTTCTATCAGCAAAGGCTCTGGATTGGTAAATTCAGCCTAAGGTGAACATTTGTCCAGATTCACAATAGTGGACCAACAGTATCTTCTGGTAAAGATATCATCGTCTCATATACAGATTTTCTAGATTTGGAAAAGGCCAATCTCCATGTATCACTCATTATCTGGTTGGTTGGACTTGGTGGCCACAATACGTGTCATAAAGCACTGGATGCAGTTTGTATTTGGCAATACACATCGATAAAACCCAGTTCAAACTTGTTTTGCCTTTTAGAAAGCACTTTGAACAGGCTATCTCAACTAACAATTCAGTTTTCTCTAGGCTTCACCCTTATTCAAGTTGCAGCTAAAACATGATAACTTTCCTGCTTTGTGTAGAAACAGAAGGGGTAAAACCAGATTGCTTGGCAGACACATCCAGAGTCCAGACATTAATATTATACAGCCATTTCTTCCACTTGTTCCTCCTAACGCAAAAATGATACCCAAAGCCATTAGCCCACAAGACATCAACGCCAGTGCTCCCATTATGGCCATAATGGTATGGAAAGCCCTCTGCTTTGATTGGTCAATCTGTTCACCACCCGCTTTCCCCAGTCCTAGGCGAATCATAACATGGACAACAGAAAGGCTGCAGAAAAGTATTCCTACAAATCTCTCTGGAATTTCAGTACAAAGTCACAACTATAGAATCTCAAAAAAAATAGAATATACCAGTTTCACCTTACAAGTACAAACAACTGTTATTATGTTTTTAGTGCACTTTGGATGTCTACATACAGTACTATGTGAGAATTATGAGATTATCGATATATAATCAAAATGATGAGATCTTGTTAACAGACTTTGAGTTTATACACACTGTGCATTAATTAACTTTTAAAGAAAACGTTGACATTTTGTAGAAAAAAAAGGCATATGCTCAAAATGAGGGTTTTCTAAGTAACATTTAACAGATAAAACTTTAAAATGATAAGAAAAGGTCAAAAAAATGTTTCCTGGTTTTGAGTTAAGTCAGGCTTTTGACATATTGTACATAATAATTTATAGTTACTGAGGCAAAGACTTACAATTTTTATCATGAGTATATCTTCTTCTTGTTGTTGTTCTTTCACTTGCAGAAGTTACTTCTATTTACTTCTAATTACTTATATAACATCGATATGAAGTTAACATGGTGAAATATTACAGTGGTTATTTAAAAAAAAAGAAGAAAATAATCGAACCGTTTATGAGTGAGGAACCAACGATCATCGGCGACGTGTTTCTAGTCGGACTGTTTTTATGGCTGGAACTACTGAGTGCACCTTGAACTTGCTAGAGAAAAGCCATCCTTTGCTTCTCTTTTTTATCCACCGTAACTATATTCAATAATAATGTATAATTTTCCACAGTTAGTCCGTAGTGCGGCTTCAGCCTCCAGGCGGTTGTCGCGCTGCAAAAACTCAGAGAAAAGCCTCAGTTCGTGTTTTGACGCCAACTTTTCGCACTTTAGTTGCTCTGCTGAGCTGCCATCGAGTGTAAGCAACCACAACAAAACCAGCTCCAGGTGTTACACGAGTTCTTCCAGGAAAGAACCGGTCCGGATCGGCTGTGCCTCTGGGTTCTGGGGGGACACAGCTACATCAGGTACTGTGACAAATAATAATACATTTAATAACCGTGGAAGCTAACCAGTTAGCATCAGTTAGCTTCTCTAATATGGTAAAAAAAACAAAAACATTTAAACAGGTTTTTACCCGTTTCTAAATGTACTTGGACACATTTTCTGCCTCTGTTGCCAAACTGCTGTGTACAAAAAATATTTTATGATTATTTTAAGATATGTAACAGTGTTGGATAAAGTCTGCTTATTTAAAACTACTAATATCTCACTGTGAAAATACTTCATTACAAATACAAATGTATTTAAAATCTTACTTAACTTTAAGTAAAAGTATGTAAGTAGAAAAAGATCATCTTAAAATGTTACATATAAAAGTATTTAATGCAGAAAAGTGCCCTGTGCAACTGTATTCATATATCATTGATCATTATCATTAATATATCAGTTATTAGTCGATGTAGAGTTATTTTTAACAATTTGTACAGGATAGCATGTGATTGATAATTTTTTGGATGGATTAATTCCTCAGTGACTCCTCTTTTATTTATTTATTTTTGTGCAGTCAACAATCAAAACTTAAAGAGTGTTAAAAACCCAAACGTTTAAAGGAAAAGTAGCACATCTTCATATTTAAGAGGCTAGAGCCATGAAATATTTGGTGCTTTTTTAATGAAAGTTTACTTCAGCTATTATATATGATTGTGTTTATAAATTAATTTATTAATCATTTCTGCTCCACTTGTACTTTTACACGTCAGTAGTTTAATTTAAAACAGTTTCATGTTTTGTTTAACATCTTATATCATTTATTGCAATAATGTTAATTTGTGAAGTAACTAAACCTCTCAGATAAATGACATGGAGTCAAAGTATAAAGTTTCATGAAAACTACATAAAATTTGCACTTAAGTGTGCACAGTACTTGAGTAAATGTACTTAGTTCCATTCCACTTCGGACACCACAGTCATTGTGATTCAGCTGTTTTCAACGGACTTGTACTAATGTACAGTTTTATGAAATATTTGTAAATGAATGTTGATCCTCTCCTAGACTCTATTATATATTTTCATTCGAGTCCATCTACTCACGTTAAACCTTTTTTTATTCTACCTAGTTTTCAGCTTTAATGCTGCCTGGTGTTAATGTCGTGGCTGATTGGTGTTCGTTAGTGTCTGTAAACTCTCCGTGTGTGTGTGTGTGTGTGATTGTTTTCAGTGCCTCAGCTGATCCACGGTGGGAAGCTGGACTTCCTGGTGTTTGACTACCTCAGTGAGATCACCATGTCCCTGCTCACAGCTGCAAAGGCCAAAATGCCAGTGAGTTACACGTGTGTTTGCGTCTTAAATATTAATGACGTTCACACAGCTAATCTCGGTTGTATTATTTTATTGAGAGTTTTGTTGTTTGTTTTATAATTGTTTTATTTTTATTTTTTTGCTTTAGGGTAGATTCATAAATTGGCTGGTGTCAGTTCAATGCAAATATATTATCGTTGGTGTATTTGTTTTAAGAAGAAAACAGAAATGGCAAGATGTGTTTGAGGTACAGTAGAAGCAGTGTCTCCATTATCCACCAGAGGGCGCTGACGGGTAGATTTTTACACTGAAAAACATCCTTATTAGTGAGTTCATGTTATGTTTGTGTGAATATCAGTTCGAATATTGCTTAAATATTGAGATGTAATACTGTGTGTCTAATACCGAGTGTGCTGTGGGAACTTTCAGGCTTAATGTCAAATAATTGTGGGATCTGCAGTAGTTCTGTAACAACTGGTAGCTGATGATTTTGTTTGTGTGTTCTTGTAGAACCTGGGTTACGCTCCAGACTTTGTGCAGGTCGCTCTGGCTCCGTTCATCAACGACATTCACAGGAAAGGTGAGCGAGTCTGTCTCAACAAACATGGCAACACAAGACAGTTTCTGAAGGGGGAGGCTGCAGCTACATGTTTGGGGATTTTGGACAAGACACTGAAACCCTGTAGTAGCTCCATCACATAAGTGCAGCTGTCCAACGACAATTTCCTCAAGCAGATCAATAAAGTAATAAAAAAAATTATTTTTTTTTGGGTTGTTTTGTTTAGCAGTAATTTAAGCATCACAATCCATTTTAATATTTTAGAGAAACACAGACTGTGTTGACTGTGTTACACTGACTTGCATATTTTATTATGTCCTCACATGTTTTTCACTTGTCTGGACCAGAAAGCTTTCAACAGACTGTGCAGAGGTCAGCCGTAGCTCCTTTACACAGATCTTAGCTTGTCTCACAGACCTGGATTTTTAGTCTTTTTAGTCTCATATGAGCCTCTACAGATGATGAGGAAGTTGAGTTCAGTTTAGGAAAAGAAATGTTAGTATCTTTTTCTACACCAGCATTTTGTTTTTTTGATATTAAGGAAGAAAAAATCTTTGCATAAATCAACCAGCATTAGTACAGCATATGAACCTAGTTGCCTGGCACCATGATAATAAAGCTTCTGATTACAGTTAGGGCTGCACAATTAATCGAAATGCAATCGCAATATCAGCCTGTGCGCATATCGCAATATTGATCTCAGTAATCGCAAAATGACTTTTTTCCCCAATCGTGCAGCCATAAATACAATCTTGAACATTAGATTTATACACACATTTCCGTAAGTTTTTTGTATCTTCAGACTTATGATATGATGATATGAAGGTTTATAGTAGTGAGGTCGTCAGCCAAACACTTCTCCCCGCCCAACATAATAATACGTAACGTAACATTTCCCAGTCCCAGTAAGGGAGTTAGTCTCTCCAGCTAATGGACGTCTTTGATGATTGGCCAATTATTTACTGTGTGTGGGTCTAATCGAGGCCATTTTCAAGGTTGCTCCAGTGGTAAGTATTTTCTAAAGCTACCTGTCATTTCTTGTTATTTCACTTTAAAATGTCACATCTAATGAAAACATGTCAGTGGTATCTGTCTTCCGAGAATATGCTGCATGATACCACACATAACGCTCTTTCAAATTGTCAAGTACAGTGAAGACAGACTTACTGAATTAATTATATTCACTTCTTTGTTTGTTGACAAAAACACACCAGTCGGTTCAGATTTGCGCTACGTTCGGATGGAAACCTGCTTAACTTGTATGCCGCCCTCTCCTCTTCGCAGGTATTCGTGTCGTGAGTAACGCGGGAGGCGTCAATCCTCTGGCGTGCGCGGAGGCTGTGCAGGAAGTCATCAAGAAGGCAGGCCTCGACCTCAAGGTTGCCGTGGTGACTGGCGATGACCTCATGCCACATGTAAGACCCTATCCATCATCATCATCATCATCGTGGTTTAATTTTAAATTTAAGGCATTACGACTTGATCTGTGCTCTCCTCTCAGAGAAGCAGCCTCTCTGAAGTGAAGGTGGCGGATGACGACAGCAGGCAACAGTTACCTAAAACCCTCCACAGCATGAACGCGTACCTCGGGTCCGAACACACTGATACACATTCACAAAGTTTAGTCAAAATACGACCGAGAAGTCGAAACTGAGACTCTGCCGTCTCGTTAACTTTCTCTCTCTGTTTGTCTTCAGGGCTGCTCCCATCCGCCGCTGTCTGGACCTCGGGGCAGATATCGTGGTAACGGGACGCTGTGTGGACAGCGCCGTGGCTCTGGGGCCGCTCATGCACGCTGTATGTTTGATACAGAGTCGCTTCAGAAAGTATTCACACCCCTTCACTTCATTTTCTGCCCATCAATCTACACCCAGTGACTTATTTCAAAATGATTAAAAATCAAAAGCTGAAACATCTCATTTACAAAAGTCCGTTTTCTGAGATTCTCCATTAGCATGTTAAAAACTGTTGCATAAAAACATCTTACCAAGACAATTACTAGTTAAATCTGATTGTAAGAGGCAGTTTGTCCCTTTCAGGATGCAAAAAGATTAAATATTTTGTCAAAAGTTGCCTGTTGGGACTCAAACATGCGTATCACTCTGTGCTGGATTTTTTCCTGCACTCGATCCGATCCGTGGTTCTCGCTCCCTGAGCTCTACACAAATGGACATTTCATTTGTTCCTTATGGAAATGAGTCCGAATCATAATGTGGTGGGAGCGCAGCCACAATCCCCAGCTCAGCATGATACACGGTTTTCTTTTTCTGTGGATTGTGAGTGAGTTGCTTCACAAGACGTTGCGGAGGTCCAGGCGACGTGGGACTGACCAACAACACGAATAAAGGGACGAGTTGGGAGTTAAAATGCAAATGAGAGTGAAATGAAGACAGCTGAGTTAAGATATTGACATTTTTATGAGCAGCAAACCCAAAGATATGAAACACAAACACAATAAAAACATAATAAGACATAAGACGTGATGCTACTTTTCGTTATATTCTGGATTTAATGCAACCTGCGATAAAAAACAAGAAAACAGGGACATAAAAAAGAGTCCAAGAGCAAGTTTTTAATGTATTAAGTAATAGCAATTAAAGAAATGAAAACCTTGCTACTGCTTTGCTACGTTATTGCTATCCACTTACAAGTTGTGGATTTACAGTGCCTACAAAAAGTATTCACCCCACTTGGAACAAATACTCATTCATGTCTCAGGTACAGTCTCTCATTTCAACCAGTGAAGCTTGAACCTCCTTCAGAGGTGTCTTGGTGGAGTTCCTCACTAGTCCCCTTTGGCTATGGATTTAACTGTACTTCAAGAGACGTTCAGTGACCTGTGTCCATCCACTGACCTTTTTCACTGAGTTGCTTGTGGCGCTCTTTTGTCTTCACGCTGCAGTTTTTGCTCAGGATAATAAGTCACCAGTTTTCTTTCATTTGAACCTTCTTCTTGTTTTATGGTTGATGGCAGTGTAGCAGTGACTAGGCGTATTACATTCATTCGTTTCATTTGTATTCCTGCTACCAATCACTCACTAGTTTAATACAAGCTGGTGTTTTATAGTGTGTGTGTGTGTGTGTGTGTGTGTGTGAGAGGAACGTCCAGTAGGAGACAAAGTTCAGGAATCTAACTTCTATCTGTGTTTTTTTTTTTTTCCTTCTGCTGAAGTTTGGATGGGAGAGAGACGACTATGACCTTCTGGCAGCTGGGAGGTAAACAAACAAACACACACAAGCAACCAAAAAAATACCGTTTATTCCTCATCTCAACAAGACTGGTGATTGAAAAAGCTTTGATTAAAAAAAAAAGAAGATTTCTCATCGTCTTCAACGGTTCCTGTCAGCTGTGCAATCTGCAGGAGTCGTTTTGCTGTTAAAGGACCACTTCACCAAAATTAATTACAACCTCTAGTGGTATATAGGTACAGTTTTTGATGTTATAGATATATATATACACTACCAGTCAAAGGTTTGGACACACAAAGGAATCACCATGTTGTTCATGAAAAGATACCTGTCTTCAGCTGTGTTACCATAATCAAAAAATGATTTTCTAATGATCACTTATCCTTTGAAAGTTAATAAGCTTGCA
>JAUMHL010000011.1:1511628-1533614 GCA_032362345.1 Sandelia bainsii
TGTCTCTGCACCTCCTTCACCTGGTCCTTGTCTCCCTGCAGGAAGGCCCTTTTCTTCTCGTTCAGCAGCGCCTTCAGTTGATCCAGGGCTTATTGTTTGAGAAGCACCTCACTGTCCTCCTGGTTGGGATGATGTTATCCACACAAAAGTTAATGTACTCTGTGACGGTGTCTGTCTTGGAGTCGATGTCTCCTCCACTTTGATCACAGGGAACATCCCAGTCAGTGGCTTCAAAGGCCCCCTGCAGAGTCTCAATAGCCTCCTGAGACCACTTCCTAATGGTTCTCGTGGTCACTGTCTGCTGCTGAACAATGGGAGTGTAGGCAGGGGCAAGGTGAACAAGGTTATGGTCTGATCTGCCGAGGGGGGGCAGGGCAGTAGAGGTGTATGCATCCTTCACATTTGCATACATTAAGTCCAAAGTCTTATTGTCTCTGGTGGGGCAGTTGATGTATTGATAAAAAGTTGGGAGAATGTTGGATTGTCCTCTCTTCTTACCGCTCTGCCTGCCGTCTCTGTCAGCCCGCACAGTCTGGAAGCCGTTGATGGTGCAGTTGGAGTCTGGGATATGTTCCTGCAGCCATGTCTCCGTAAAACACATAATACTGCTCCCACGATATTCCCGCTGGGTCATAGTCAGCGCTCCAAGCTCGTCCATCTTATTTACCAGGGACCTCACATTTCCCATAACAACAGAGGGAAGAAAAGGTTTAAACCTTCTCCTCCATGCTTTCTTTTTGAGTCCAGCCCTGCATCCCCGGCATCTTCTCCTCAGCTCCACGGGGATCTGGGGCCTCGCTCCCAATACTGTAATCCCGGAGAGCGCAATGAGCTGATCGCGCTGGTAAATAATATGGCTGATCCCGGCCGCATCCGTTGCCATGGCTCCCCGATGCAAAAACAGTTAAAAACACCCGGAAAACCAGGAAAAAACTTTTGAGAAATGAGCTGCCCATTGTGAACAAAAAGTTTAATAAGAAAAGTGTAAGAATGTAAAAGAATGATAGAAAGAAAAGTGGAAAAAGACAATAGAAACTACAAATCTACCGGAGCTACTGCAACAGGCAGCCACCTGAGGCGGCGCCAGACAACAGAACAGCATTTATAAAGACCATCTGTAATGTACATCATACATTCAAATTAATGTTAAACACCAAATGACAGAGAACACAAATGACCTCTTTGGCTTTTGATACAGTCAAAAACGCTTGAGAAGAACTGTAAAAAGCAAACTGCTTTGGTTGGGTTTAGGCTCTAAGTAAACATAGTTAAGGTCAGTGAAAATGTCCAGTGTTTCCCTAAGGTGCTGTGTACGTGTGGTCGTTGGTGGCTCCCGGTACAAACGACAGTACAACAAATCTGTCATTAAGAAATGGAAGAAATATGGCTTCCACAGTTGAAATAAGAGAAACTGTGGACTTAGAAATTGCTATGGTGCTACAAAAAAACTGAGAACTTTCCAGGGTGGTGGATGGTGACACCAGAGATGTGACACCAGTGACAGAAGGAGCCCCCGTGGCACGAATACAGACCAATGTTTTATCAAGCAGTAGAAAATGATAGAGGATGTATCCAGTCCCTACAGTCCTGACATCAGTCAGCAACTGGTTTCTCAGTGTTCAATTCAATTCACTTTATTTATATAGCGCCAAATCACAATAAAAGTCTTCTCAAGCCACTTTACATTTTAAGGTTTGATACCTTACAGAATATAACTATATATAGAATATTGTAGAAAACCCAACAGTCCCACTTAAGCAGCACTAGGAGACAGTGAAGAGAAAAAACCACTATGGCACAGAGTCTACACAATGAAGTGACTAAAGTTGCCTAATAGTTATAATCCTGATGCCCAAGCGACTGTTACTGCTCCACTTTCCAGTCTCTTCATTGTCCTAAAATCCATATTTTCAGAGCTGGATTTGTGAAGTGTGAGAAAGAACTCAGCCGTTTGTAATCCGCTCTCTGCCTCCTCCCACCCAGAGAATAAAAGCACCTGTGAGGCGCCGGCTGCACTTTTCCCTCTCCTGTCTCCTGGCACCATGATTCCTCTGCAGCTGCTCGCTCTGTTCTTCATCTCCACCCCGACACAAGACCTGGAAAAGAAGAAGAAGAGGCAGAAAGGGGAAGAAGAGGAGGAGGCAGACGGACAGACAGGAGAGAGGACGGGGAGTAAATACGACCTGATATTTAAGAGGGGAGACCTGCTGGAAGTGCCCCGGACTCTGTTCACACACTTTGGGATTTACCTGGGGGGAGGCAGGTGAGGCTGATGAGACATCACGGTGCTATGATCTGATTGGTGAATGGAATTATTTTTTGTCTTTCCTTTCTGTTCTCCTGTCTCTGCTCTTTTTGTCTTGACCTTTCTACATGACTATTTTCTTTCCTTACTTTCTTCCTTCCTATTCTTTCCACCCTTTTCTGTCTCCCCTTCATCTCCTTTCATTTCCTCCTATTTCCTTTCAGTGTTTTTTCCTTTTCATCTTTTCCTTTTCTTTCCTGTCTCCTATGCCCTTTCCTTTCCTTTCCTTTCCTTTCCTCTTCTGTTATTTCCTTTCCTTTCTCCCCTTTGTTTATTTGCTTTTTTGTCTTCTATTTACTTTCCTTTATTGTTTCATATATATTTTCCATTTTCATATTTTCTTCTTCTTTTCCCTTAATTTCCTTTCATTTCATCCTCCTTCCTATATCCTTTGATTTCCCGTTGTTCCCTTTCCTTTCTTCACTATGATATACTTCCTTACTTGCCTTATTTCACTCATTTATTCCTATCCTTCCCTCCCTTTCCCAGCTTAACCTGTCCTTATATGTAGTTTCCTTTCCTTTTTTTTGTCTTGTATGCCCTTTTATTTTCTTTTTCTGTCTTCTCCTCTATGGCCTTTCCTTTTCTTCTCATCTATTTATTTTCTCCCTTTTCTATCTATGATTCCCTATCTTTAATTTCTTTTCATTTCCTCTCATGTTGTTTTCTTTTCTTTTTCCTCTTATCTTACCTTTGCTTTTTGTATCCTTCCTTTCATTTCTCCTTTCTTTTCATTTTATTTCCTTCCATTCCTTTCTTCCCTTTTCCTCTTGATTTCCTTACCTTTAACCAATGTCATGCCCTTTCTTTTTCTCTCCTTCTCTCCAGAGTGGCTCATTTCATCCCAGACATCATGCCTGTTGTCTCCAGTGACCAGTGTCGAATCAAACAGATGGTGACAAACAGCAGACTTCTGCTGGGAGTACTGACCAAGGTACCGAAGCACTGAACTATAAAACCTTGGAATCCAATGTCATAGTAAACAAGCGGGCAGATTTTGTACTGATGTTGACACCAACAGATGAAGACTAAAAATATATATAATCAAAATATTAGAAAATACTGTTATGAAGAACAGATTAGTTTCATTTTTGAGGATGATGTTTGTCTAGTTTTGCCCAAAACATGCAGATCACGTAATGGAAATGACTGAATTATAAAGAAAAGTACTACTTGTAATGTTTCCTGATATTGTGATGAGCACATTCTGTGTGTAAAATATCGATCAGTAGCAACGAGAAACAACTGAACCGCACCGAACGCTGTGAATTCTAATGAGTTAAAATTACTTAAAAATACTAAGGAAACCGATTTCCTTAAAAAAACTAAGGAAAGTGAACTAGGAATTGGATTTTGTAAAAGCTTATTTAGTATAGTTCACTTACAGTTGAGTTTGAATAACTTGATAATTTACTTTAGATGTAGTCTTGATTTTGTATAGACCACTACTGACTATTTTCAACAACTGAGGCATTTCAAGTGAAATATACTGTGTGTATTCTAAACAACACATTTATCCACACTGGACCAACTAATGTGACGTTTCCATAGACTTAGAAGTTGTAAGTTATGTTTATGTGATCAGCAGTCAGGTTTGTTAAAATCACACAAACCAACTGCCGCATAGAAATCCAGTAACCATAACTTGGGTAGTCTAAGTGTTTCAAATGACTTGACTATGACCATGGCTCTTTAGTCATGGTTTTGTAAATTGTAGATCTGCTGTTACTCCTGTTTTTTCTCCTCAGTGCGGCAGTGTGAGAGTGGACTCAGCGGACGACTTTGCGTACGGATCAGAGATACTCATTAACACCATGGACAAGGTGAGTCTGACGTTAGACGAAGAAACTTAATAGAGATCAGTTCAAACCAGGTACACATCCTGCAAAAACATTATTAACTTTTACTTTAGTGAACATAGTAACATGACAATGTAGAAATACTCCACAATATAGTAAGAGTAAAAGTCCACTAGTCAAACTCTAAGAACAAAACGTACACACACTTTGAAAATTAGTTCTCACTTTGCACATTGGCCGTTTGCTGTATTACGATATTTGTCATGTATTCATATTTAAGCCTGTGGTCAAGCTGGAGATCATTTAAACTACTGAATTGTTGTTTTTGTGCTTAAAACTGCACAAATCACACAAGTTATGAGTCAAACTGAGGAAATGAGGAAACCTGTGAAGAGATCAGAATTAGACGTTAGCTCCAGAGATTTTATGAAGCTGTTGATGATTTTACAGTGAAACTGCAGCAATAAACTCCAGTTCTACTGTCAGACAGTTCAACTGTAACTCTTTGTTTATGGCTTTATTTTGGGAACACGTGGCCGCTGATAGAGGAGAAGACTGAACGCGCCACGCTGTTATAATCTTCCACTGGCACCTTTTTGTTTCATGGCCCCGTGTCAGATCAATAGCACTGATTCAGTCCTGCATAGACACAGTTCGTCAGCAGTGAAGTTCTTATTGTTTAAGCTTCATCGTGTGAGTTTGTGCGTTAATTTAGCACAACTGGCAGATATCTCATGTGTGGTATATTTAATGTTAGCAATATGTGGGTTGTTGTGGAAAAAAAGACATCTCGACAGTAATTTCACAGGTTTCCAACTAACTCAGGCTTTCCTATCAACAGTGCCATTAGTCACTGTTGTGTTTCAGTTCTTTTGTCCTGGGTGAGAAACATGTTCAGCTGACATCCTGACAAATATTTATAGCTGCTAAAACACAGATTCCTTTTTCGTCTTTTGAATAAATGTTAATCCATCTGCAGCTGTAATTGGCAGGATTAGGAGATGTGGCAGTGGCAGCACGAATAGCTGCAGACTTAAAGTGTTGGCAGTGGCGGTAGAAGCAACAGCAGTGCCAGCAGTAGTACTAGCAGCACTGTAAGCACTGTGTGTCCTTCCAGTTTTCATGTACCTGTCGCGTCTTTCGTCCAGGTGTGCAGCCGTCCGGCGCTGCAGGGCGAGGAGGTGGCCAGGAGGGCCGAGAAGCTGCGGGGCGACGTGGCCTACAGTCTGCTGTGGTACAACTGTGAACACTTTGTCATGTACTGTCGCTACGGCACCGCCATGAGCTTCCAGACGTTTCAGGTGACGCAGAAGCAAACTGAAGTGGTGCTACGAGAACCGCTTTTATGTCAGAATACTGAACATTATATACAAAAACATTTAGTTTAGTATGTTACACAGCTCTGATTCAGAACTATGATACTATGTACTTTATGTATTGGCTGTGTTAGTTGTGTATGGACATTTTAATTTGGGAAAATGTTGAAAATAGAAACTGAATGAATGGTGGACAGTTTTCATACTAACTTAAATGGTGGAAAAGAACAAAAAGTGTCTTTTGAGAGCAGTTTCTAGTATCTTCCCACAGAGCAGGTTAATTAAAAGTGGGTGATGGTGCACAGGTAATAAGCTCCACTAGTTTTCTTTCACTCACCATAATTGTTGCCCGATTTGACTGACAAAGCCTTATTAAGGCCCAGTTGGAGCCTTGAGCCCTGTATTGGTTCACATTTAGGAAAATAAAGTATGCTGAATTAACTGTTAGCAGTTCCCATTTGCTAGGTACCATGGCGCATACAGACAGCTATCACTGGATTACTGTAACATTGAAGAGAAACTGAAAACCTGATGATTCTCAGGAAGCTATAAGGAATTTCTTTTATCTATGACGATGTATTCAAATACTGATATCATCAGAAAGTATCTAAAACCTGAATCCTAAAATTATGCATGTCAGGTCTGTGTGTTCAGATTCGACCTAGTTACGACAGATTGCTGATAGAGTTTGCTGTGATTGGGCTTTTGTGTGATTGAAGGTAGCTACTGCTGATGTGTTAGGCTCCAACTGAACTACAGCAGAGCACTTGATTGGAACAACCACCTAATACGGTGCAAAGACTGCAAGCATTCACCAACAGAATGAACCGACTCCAGTGAGGCTGTGACCAGAATTACTATTGAACAAATGCAGTAACACAATCTGACCTTTAGCTGCTGCAGATTAAAGCTGATCACAGATCAGACCGGCCTCCCCCTTTAATTAGATTAAGCCTCGCTGTTGCAGCAACAGGCCGTCAATGAAGGCTCCATTGTTTCTGTGCTATTGTTCTTTCTCTGCTGCACAGCGCCGTCTCGTTGGAGCGTGACGGAGTGCGGTTGTGAAAGAACGAAACAAACAAAACTGAGTGAAGAGGGAGGGAGAAAACATGGAGGACGGAGAGGAGTGGTGGAAGTACTCAGATATTCTACTTAAGTAACAGTATCATTACCACAGTGTAGAAATACTCTATTTTAAATGAAGTACAGTCGTATTATCAGCAGAATAATGTTTAATATATTGCTGGGTTATAATTATTGATGCATTATTGTGTAAACATCACTTTAATGTAGCAGCTTCCAAAGGCTGTGTTATTAATTACTTTCTATACTCATTTTTCTTATATTAATCCCATTTACCCACTATAAATTATATGTTGTATTACTAGTCTGAATCTACAAAATATCTACAGCTGTCAGATTTATGATTTATAATGACGTGTGACAGCTTTTTTTTTTTACTTGTAACTGATGCTCATGATAGCTGAAGTTTTATATTACACAAATAAAACTAATATACAAATAAAAAATGAAATAAATATAGAGAATAGTGACAATATGCAAGTTTGATCATTGGTGGAAGACAAATTTAGAACAGTGCAGTACTCCATTACAAGAAAATCCTGCATTTAAAAGCCCACTTAAATAAAAGTATTATCAGTATTATTTGAATATCAAAAGTAAAATAATTTATTCTGCAGTAATGTATGTGTTTTGTAAGATCTGACAAAACTAAATGTGTTCTTAAAATCTTGTTTCTTTCAAAACTATAAACTATAAATGTCTTTTTGTGGTAGTTGAAGCTTTGGTTTTTGTCTGTATGAAATGATGGCTCCTTGTGCAGATGATGTTACGTCCTCTCTCCTCAGTTCTGCAAGACAGTGAGGAAGCTGTTGCTGAGTCGGGGTGTTGCCAAGGCGACGGCGGTGCTGGGAGTGTGTCTGCTCCTCTACCTCAGAGCCGTGACTGCCTGCACCTTCCTGCTGGCCGTCCTGCTGCCCTTCATCATCTGGATGGCCTCGTGAACACACACGAAGCAAAGGAGTTCTCAGTTAACATGAGGCTGCTTCGTGTTTCTGGGCGTCTGCAGGCTGCACGCATGAGAATAAAATGTAAAAATGCAAATTTATGTCATGGGTGTAATAAAGATTGTATTTTTCTGAAATTCTTGAGTTTGTTGTGTTGTTTTTTGGGTAAAAAATAATCCAATGCTGTTATAAAGCAGAGTGGAGACAAGTCAGTACGTCTGTTAAATCTGTTAAACTGAATATATTTAAAAGCACATATTGTTATTTTGTCTAGATTCCTATGTATTTGGATGATGGTGGCTCTAAATGTTAGCTGCCCATGTTTCTTCTTCTTGTTTTCAGTTATGATAATAATAATAAAAGAGAAGAACAAGAGGATGAAGAGGACTGCTAAGGGATTAAATTCTAAGATGACATGCACAGACAATTGCACAGTAAACTGAAAGTTGGTCTGTGAAGCTGTTTACATTCAGTAGAAATACAGTAAAATATAAGGACTTTTTAAATTGTATGATTTTATTTTATAATAAAATTCATAATTATATTCATTTTATATTATATTGTTACTCCTACTACATTCTGTTTAGTTAGGTTTATTGTATTATTAGATGTATTTTAGATTTTACTTTACTTATTTACTTATTGTAAGGTGCTTATTTTATGTTACTGTACAAATTTTTATTTGATCTTATATTTATAATCATTTTTTTTATTTAAAGTTATTTATTAATTTATAGTTATCATTATTATTTTATTGTTCAATTTTATTATTAATTAATGTTATCTTATTAATTCAACTTGGTTTGATTTCATTACAGTTATTGCATTTTTAAATATATTTTTATAACTATTCATTTTTATTCTTCATTTTATTTTATCCTATTTTATACAGCAAATGTACATTTATATTTTAATTTACTTTTATTTACACAAAAAGAACGTACGTACTTGTCCCGCCTTACGTACGCCAGCCGAACGTGCTGATTGGCTGCACAAGAGTTGACGTCAATCAAATTTTTCCGCAAACTGTTGACAGGTAGCGAAAGAGTTTTTTTCCATTCCGACCAACTTTTGTTTGAATAACACACCGTAACCTATAAACTTATCATGACAGCACTTTTATTCCGTGAAGAAATGACGAATGATAGAGCTGGTAAGAGTTGTTTTGTTGTAGTTGTCTGAGGTAAGCAAGCTAACTATTGGTTTGAAACATTTTGCGGGAAGCTAACGTTACCGTTACCTCGTTAGCATAAATGATAGCTAACGCTAGTTAGCTTACCGCAGCTTTTGCGCTAGATTCTTATCTTGTGTTATTTTATTTTATTAAAATTAATTGGCCACCAAATACTGGTTAGCAAGTTATCTTCTTCACTTTGCTAGTCGGTTTGGGCTAAGTTTGATATTTGAAATAGTTTCAACTAGTCTACAGAAAATAGCCGATTAAAGTTAGCTAGCTAATAGCTAAACATGAGCTAACGTAATATTATAGTCAGAATTGTAACTAGCTAGCTGTTTAACTACATAAATTAAACTTTTGATAATGGACTTCTATCTTTGTGCTGTTAGCATTGTCAAAATATTACTTAAAATAGGCACAGTAATACTTAACCAGATAAAAAAATAACTTTCACACTTGGTTCTTCATGAACCTTTTTGGCTCATAAAAAATAAGTTGACATTTATGTGTACATGTTTATATTTTTATATGTATGCTACAGTTGCCTGACCCAAGATATTCATCATAACTCAAATTTTTATTATCAGAACGGAGAAAGCACAGACTGTGATTTGAGAAGCTAAAGCTGAACAAATTTTTTAAATTAGATAAATCACATGAACTTTCAAACTACTCACATATGTCACAGTGAAAGTAAACATTTTGAAGCTTTTACTTTCTTGGTTATTTGGCTTGGTTATTTTTTGTTTAAGGTACTGATCCAGTTTTAAACTTGATCAAATGTTGACACTTTAAGTCAGTGAATTATGATTTCCAGTGAGTAATTTTAACTTCACGCGATGTTTAGGGTGGGATGCTGGTGTCTACCATCTTATGATTTATGTAAACAACTGATATGTTTGTTGGACAGACAGTGACAGAGATTCAGACGGAGACATGGAGGAGGGCTCTGGTAAAATCAGTCCCCTCGTGGGTGAGGAAGAGTTCAAGGCGTCCTGTGCCAAAGAGATGGCTCTTCTCGCTCTAATGGAGAAGACGGGATACAACATGGTGCAGGAGAACGGACAGAGGAAGTATGGAGGACCCCCACCAGGTGAGTGAGTGTCTGAGCAGTGTGTTTCATTAAAGGTGAAGGTAAAAATAATAGTAACATCAACAGATGTAGAGCAATGTGTGAAATGACTTAAGATATGTATCTATAAAGTAAAAATGTGATTGTTCAGTCAGTTACGCCTCAGACCTGCAGCGAACACTCACTGTTGATGCTCTAGGAGCTAGAACAGCACAGTCTCATGGTGAACAGGTGCCACTTTCACCAAAAACTAAAATTTAGTGAATATTTTGCTGATTGACTACTCCATTTGAAATTATTTCATGAAATGGTTGAAAATGGTATTCGGTCTTGTTTTATGTGGTATTAATAAAGTCTTTACACTTTGTAAAGATAATATGGTCTTATTTTGGATCACTGTTTAAACTGTAACCATCGACTCCATATCCAGTGTAATCCTGTAATCCAGGAGAGCAAAGTTTTCACTGTGACGATGTCCCTTTTCTCTTTTGTACTTGACCCATTTAAAGCTCCATTATTATGTAATGTACAGTTAGGTAAGTATTTGGACAAAACAGTTTTTATGATTTTGCCTTTACACGCTACAGTGTATTTGAAATAAAACAAGATGTGATCAAAGTGTAGAGTTCCAGTTTTATTTCAAGAGGTTTCACAAAAATATGGCATTTACCATTTAGGAATTATAACCATATTAAGCAGAGTACCTCCATTTTCAGTGGCTCAAGTATTTGGACAGTTGACTGACAGGAAGTTGTTCGACCAGATGCGGTCTATTCTTTCTTTACTTGAAGACAAAGGTTTGGAGTTCATAACATGTATTGAGTTGTCATTTGGCAGCTGTTTGACTGGAGCTACCAAGTCCAAGGAGATCTCAATGCAAGTGAAGGAGGCCACCATTAGGCTGAAAAAATAACATAAACCCATACGAGAGATAGCATAAACCTTAGGTGTGGCTAAATTAGTAGTTAAGTACATTATTAAAAAGAAAGAAAGCACTAGTGAGCTCAACATCATCAAAAGGCCTGGAGAACCATGGAAGACAAGTAAAGCAGATGATCGCAGAATCTTTTCCAACAGAAGTCAAGAATACACTGGAGAAGGTAGACGTATCATTGTCAAAGATGACAGCTCATGATCCAAAGCATAACACGTGAGGTGTACGCCGTTAAACTGAGCGCGTCACAGTGCAGATGGATAATGACTCTAAACATACCACGAAAGAAACTCAAGACCTTTTGAATGCAAATAAATACTAAAGTACTCATTAAAAAGGCATAAAGTCAGTCGCCTGATCTGAACCCAACAGAGCAGCTTTTCAGTTACTGAAGACAACTGAAGGCAGCTGCAGTGAAGTCCTGGCAAAGCACCTCCAGGGTGGAAACTCAGCTTTTGGTGATATCTGTGGACTTCAGACACATACACATACAAGTATTTTCATCCAGATATTAAAATTTATGGTTTTATTAATAGTTATGTCACTTTGTCCAAACACTTTTGAGTCCCTGACAATGGAGGTACTTTGCTTAAAATGTAATTCCTAAATGGTACATGCAGTATTTATGTGAAACCTTAAAATAAAGCTGAAAGTCTTCACTTTGATCACATCTTGATATTAAATCAATGGTGTATAAGGGCAACATCATAAAAACTCATTTAAAACCTTTCAGCCAAGTGTCCAGTTTGGCATCTTCAGGTGTGATCAGAAATCTGTAAATAAAATAGATTCATTTTACTGTGATATCAGAAAATATTTACACTGAAGAAGCTGAAGCTAAAACAAAAACTTGAATAATGGAAATAACTGAGGGTTAAAACCAGACGTAAACCGAGCAGTCTGAACTTGACTTACGTCTGTTGTGTTTGTGTTCCAGGTTGGGACGGCCCGGCCCCTCCACGGGGCAGCGAGGTGTTTGTGGGGAAGATTCCCAGAGACATGTATGAGGATGAACTGGTGCCTCTGTTTGAAACAGCCGGCAGGATCTACGAGTTCAGACTGATGATGGAGTTCAGCGGAGAGAACCGCGGCTACGCCTTTGTCATGTACACCAACAGGTAACTTCTCAACACACTGTGCGGTTTTGTCATAGAACTTGTCATATTTCATCGGCTTTGTGATGTCGCTAAGAAATAAAATGAAGGCACCTGGTTGTCATTACACAAAGACAAAGTGTCGGGTCACTGTGGAGTCGCGCTGGTGAATCAGCTCATGCTAAACTTCCCAAACATCAGCAGAATTTCCGTCCGTTAACTTGGTGTCAGATACTGTAGTTCTGGTACAAACACCCAGGATCAACTGTCCTTCAATTAAACAGCCTTAAACATCAACACAAAAATGATGAACTGTAACAGGCAGTAACTGTTTCAGCCCACATGACTTAAAAGTGGTTTCATTTGTAAGTACATGTTTTGTAAAACAAACATCTGTGCTTCATTATTTCTCAACTTGTCTCATTTGTATATAACTTGTAACACTCACAACTTGAGAACTAATGAAGCATAAACGTTTGCTTTTCTCGCCCAAACTTTGTGCAAACGAATGAGTCACCACTTTCCGAGCCATTTGACTGTTAACGCGCTGATGAGGCTCAAAATAGTATAATATAAATAAGTATAAATAATATGAGTCTGCAAGAGATGAGCTCATTAAAAGACAGGAAGGAGGAGGATGACGACTGTGGAGAGGATGAAGGTTGGGATATAAACTAGTCAACTTGTAAGTTAATGAGGGGACATTTGTTTTACAGTAAATGAAGTAGGTGATGTGTGAGTGAAATGTGAATTATAACTGTAAATATACTTAAGCTGTCTGACTGTGGTGCAGAGAAGCAGCTCAGAGAGCCATCCAGATGCTGGACAACTACGAGATCCGTCCTGGCAAGTACATCGGAGTGTGTATGAGTCTGGATAACTGCCGTCTCTTCATCGGCTCCATCCCCAAAGACAAAAGGAAGGATGAGATAATGGAGGACATGAGGAAGGTACCGACAACACTGACAGTCACTCATCTCCCCAGATAGTCACGTGAGATGAGAGGAGCAGGGAAAACAAACATGATCCACAGACGCACCAACCAGTGTGTTTATCACACAGTTCAACAAGAATTATAAAGAAAAAATAAAGAGTGGAAACCAACAGTTTAATTGCTGTAGCATTTGTGATGGTAACTGGATGTGACAGACTGTGGATATAGATTACACTACTGGGAACAGAGCTGTTGCACATTATGCTGCACGAACACAGGATCCTGCTGCATTGTGGCTTCATCTCTGTGCTTTAGTTTCCACTGGAAATGTTACGGAAGCAGAGGATCTGTTTCTAATCATTTTCCTTTTCTTTTTTTTTAACACAAAGCAGTGAAAGTCCAGTCGCACACTCAAGATAGAAGTTAGTAAATGCAGAAAACACAAACTACTTATTCCCCTCGTTAACAATACATGGAGTCTTTCTATGAACAGCAGATGTTCATGTACTTGTACATACTTGTTCTTCACCTGCCTCCACACACACACAGGTTGTAAACATTTACTACACATTTCGCTCTAACTCCTTTGTCCTCGTCTTGCTCATCTCCTATTTCCCAGGTGACAGATGGTGTTGTGGATGTGATTGTGTATCCCAGCCCAACAGAGAAGAACAAAAACCGAGGTTTTGCCTTTGTTGAGTATGAATCCCACAAGGCTGCAGCCATGGCCAGGAGGAAGCTCATACCTGGTAACTGACTGTTTCTGTTACACTCTCTGCTGCTTTTCTCTCCATTGAGTTTTCACTTTTCTTCACACAGTCTCTCCAGCTTGTGTGTGTCAGTGCAGCCTCTGAACTGATTGAGTCAGTTCCTGTGTTTGTCCAGCAGAGGGAGGTAGAACACAAAAGACTGTGGTACCTGTGTGATTTAACCTGTGGTGCGTTACTTTTAACTTTTTCAGCACAGGACAAAGACTAAAATCCTACAGTGACTTTGGAAAGTAGTGAATAAAGAAACAATGAAATCTCTCATTTACATTTTCTATTTCAAATGAGGTGACCTGCCTCAAAGTGTAAAATGTACAGTTTCTCTATTGAATTTCTACAAATGTGGTCCGAATATCATGATAAATATCAGTATCAGGTGTATACTGTGATATAGCTCCTCCTTTATTATACTTTTTATCATGGCTTTGAACTACAGACCTGCACACAGTTGACTGGTGACTGGTGTTATGCAAGTTCACAATTGACGAAAGGTCTAAAAGGTCTGGTTTACATTGCATTCAGTGAACTGTTTTCCTTCAGAGCGTTCATGTACAACACTGTTTGTGATCATAGTACTTTCAACAGGAACCCTCCACCTGTGGGGTCACTCCATCCAGGTGGACTGGGCTGAACCTGAGAAAGATGTGAATGAAGAGGTCATGCAGCGCGTCAGAGTTCTTTATGTATGTATATATCTAGTCTTTTTATATGAAGTCATAGAAATAATAATAATGAAGACCTTTATACAGCGAAGGCAGTTTGTGATTTATAGTTTCAGTTCTTTCTATCACAAAAACCTTTCACATACAGTTTAACAGCTTTTTAAAGTCCTTAATTCAGGATCCTCACAAATAAAAAGGTCAAGTTTTCTCTTGTCCTCTGTGTAGACAAAGGTCAATATTGTAAAGGAGACCTCAGAGTTTCTTATCAGTCTTGTTCAAATAAAATGTGAATGAGAGCATAGCAGCAACGAGGAGACTCAAAGAAGCAGTGCCCCCCCCCCTCCCGGGGGGGCCAATTAATGTGGAGGCTTTTACACTGAAAGATTGAGATGTGACTTGAGGGCAACAAATACAAACCTTAAAACAGCGTACAGCTGTGTGAGGGAAAGTGATTTTAGTTGGAAAGGCCCAGAGGTAAATAAAACCCTTGGTGTGTGTGTGTGTGCTGCTGCTGCTGCTGCTGCTGCTGCTGCACTGATCCGCAGAGACTCTGCTAATGGTCAAATAACCACCATTTCCTTTGGTTTTAAGAATACCTGAAGCAGGTTATTGAAACTCTGGAGTGCTGGATTAGTGTGGGCGAGCAGCTGTGTTCTCATCTGTCACAGTACATTTGGACTTTCATGGAAATCAGAGCAGTGGAATCTAGAAAGAAGTCAGGAGATTCCAGTAATGCACCGAGGGCAATGGAGAAGGAGTACAGCAGATGTTAATTTACAATTTTTGTTAGATTTCAGAGGCTTTCATAGTTAAATTAAAGTCATAAAGGTGAGTGGAGGATCAAGGAGTTGGCTTTTTTTTTAATCTTTGACTTTGTCATTCACATACAAGGCCGCTTTATGCAGTGTATTAAAACCCTGACGGCATGAAAACAAACATGAGTGAAGGGGCTACAGTACAGTGCAGCCAGGTGACACTGTCTAGTATGTGAGCACAGTGGTGCTTGGCGCCATCTTGATGTAGGATTAGTAAAGATTTCACGCTGTGTTCCAGGTGCGTAACTTGACGATCAGCACCACTGAAGAAACTCTTTGTCAGGAGTTCTCCTGCTTCAAACCAGGCTCCGTGGAGCGAGTCAAAAAACTCACCGACTACGCCTTCGTCCACTACCGCTGCCGCGACGACGCCATCACCGCGCTGAGCCTCATGAACGGAGCTCAGATCGACGGGGCCACAGTGGAGGTGACGCTGGCCAAACCAGCTGGGTTCAAAGATGGAAGCGTGGCTGGGAGGAGGTGCTACAACAACAGGGGATACCTGGGAAATGCAGCTGGAAGAGGGAATGGGACCTTTGTTCTGCACAGGAATGATGGAGGGATGATGGGAGGACCTGTCGACACGTGCGCTCCTCTGAGTACCATGTCTCTGCTACCTCCATTGAGGAGCCTCTTCTACCCAGGAGCAGCTACAGGTGAGGAGGCTAGATAAGAAATGTATTGAACAATTGTAATAATTGCTTTTTCATGAGAGGTTGATCATTTATCTGCTGAAATACCAAAGATTAATCTAAAAAAGAAGGATTTGCTACTTTAAATGCTGATGTTGGCAAATAAAACGTAATGAAATAATAATCAAAATCATCATCAAATCATTACATAGATAATATGTAACATAACCATAAAAATAACAGCTCAGTTCATTTTAAAGCACAGCTTGATGTAATAAAATATTGTAACAATCTGAACATAAGTGGCTTTCTGCTATTTGTCTTTACTGACAAAAACAGCAGACCAGCAATATTTTGTATATTGTGCCATGTTAGTAATTTAGTGGATTATTTCACTATTTAGGATTAAATTAAATACTTTGTATTTATTTATGTTGTTATTTAAGAACCTCATTTCCAGAAAGGTAGGGAACCTTTTTGAAATGTTGTAAAAAAGTAAAATCTGTGCTTTACTTTTTCACTCGATCCTTTACTTACTTGGCAAAAGTAGGAAGAAAAGATTTAATGTTTTAATGCCTGCAGGACGCACGCACACGCAACACCGTTACAGCGTTCTGGATGATTCCAAATAGGTGATAGATGTCTTCACCTATCACCTATTTGTATCATGATTAGTTATAAAATAATCATTCACCAAAGGTTCAGTCTGTGCCAGCTAAGATGGTTTGTTACTCACCTCCACTCATTAGCTCTTTGATCATCTACAGCATAATGTGCTGTGAATAGATTCAGGGAATCTTGGGAAATCTCAGCATGTAAATGCCCAGAGTGGAAACCACTGATGAATGTCATGTTACTGTGATCAGTGTAGCTACATGGGCCCGGAAGTACTTTGGAAAATTGCTGTAACTTATCGCAGTACGCTGCTACATCCAGAAATTAAACCTGAAACTCTGTGCAAGGAGGAAGCCATAGATCAGTTCTGTGCAGAAACACCACAGAGTTCTCTGTGTCCGAGCTCATGTCAGACGGACTGAAAGACGGTGAACGCAGTGGAAACATGTTCTGTGGTCAGACTGATTTGCATGAAGTACATGTGAAGGTACCATCATTGCAGATGTGTATATGTAATTTTTGAGAGGCACATACCAACATGAAAATATCATCTCAACAATGAAGTGTGATGGAGGCAGTATTTGTGGCTGCATTGCTGCCTCTGGACCTGGACAGCTTTCCGTTGTGGAAGGAAAAATGAATTCCCAAGTTTATCAAGGTATCCAGCAGGATAGTGTCAGGGTGTCTGTCCACAACCTGAAGCTCAGAAGAGGCTTGTTGATGCTGCAGGACAATGATCTTAAGCACTGAAGTAAATCTGCTGCAGAACGGCTTCTGATACACAGAATCTGCCTTCTGGAGTGGCCCAGTCAGACCTCAAACCCAGTAGAGGTGCTGCGGTATCACGTCAATAGAACGTGGCTGAACTGAGGCAGCTATGTGAGGAAGATTGGACCAGAATTCCTCCTGATGTTGTGCAGGTCTAATCCACAGCTACAGGAAGCGATGGCTCGAGATTATTGCTGCCAAAGATTCAGCCAGTCATTAAAACACTGTCTGACTCACTTTTTCCACTATGACTCTGTTTGTTTAATGTTTGTGTTCGATAAAGACATGAAAGATAATGACTGTTTGTTTTGTCATCATCTAGAAATGCAGTTTGTTGATATTTGTGACTGATCTGTACACAATCAGATCATATTCATAACCAATTTATGAAGGAACTCAGGAAATTGCAAACAGTGCCATTACTTTTTCTTAGTATATCAAAAAAGACACAAATGTTCATGTTGAATTGAGATAAACTTTTTCCTTGTTGGTTTGCACAGTGCGAAAGTGAAGGCACTTTTCAGTCAATTTAAAATGGTGTGAAAGATGGCAGAATATAAATCGTGAATAAATATCATGTGGAGCAGAATGATTATCATTTCTATTTTAGACATAATTGTGCTGTGTGAAACTCTGCTTCTCATTATGACTCATTTTATTGCATCTAGTGCTGCTGATTCTTTCTCTTAGTTTGTCTATGAAACTCTTCTGTTTGATTCAGTGTGATGATTTGTAAGTTTGAGCAGTTTTTGACTTTCTTATCCATTACAAACCATATTGCTCAAATGAAAACCCGCACATATATATTGATACAGCCACGATAATAATGTGGTGATGAAGCAAAAGTCCAGTTTGCTGATGCCTGGAGACATTTCTGAAAATGAGAAAAGTTTTAGCCTTAACTCTCCCACAAATGGACTGTGAAATATTTATGAGAGGAATCAAGACATGGCTATCTGCTATGACTACAAGAGAGCGATGAGAGGGAGAGACTCCTGGGAAGTTTGGGACTTAGATACATAGTGGAGGGAGGAAGCTGATTTAGGATGGAGCCAGATATTCAGTGGTGGAAAGAAAGGGGTAAGAGAGAGAGATGGAAATCATTCAGAGGAATGCAGGGGAGGGATGAAAGAGAGATGGACCGAGACTGATAACAACTGAATGAATTTGAAGCTTCTGGTGAGCACAAACGAGTAATTAAACCACATCTCAGACTTTTCACAGATCCTCCAACTTCTCCAAACATTCCCACAACCTATATTCTCAAACCAGAGACTTTAGGAGTACGGCTGGGTAATACAATTATCCTGATAAATATATAAGTCCACAATTTATAAAATACTTCAAAACCCTGGTGGCTTTTGTAGTGAAAATGTTCATTATAATTTCCCTGAGCCTTTGGGGACAAGCTGTAGTCCTAAAATATTAATTTGCTAAAACCAGCAAATTCTCAAAATTGGAGAAGGTGAAACACACTTATTGATTATTGAAATATTTGCAGATTCATGTTCTGTTGGTTGAATCCTGAAGCATTTCTGCAAGGTTTTTATTTACGTAGTTATGTTTCCTGTCAGCACCTGCCATTATAACCCGGAGCACAGGTTCATCATTGCTGTTTTTTATTAAACAAACCTTATTTTTGAGACTAACTCTTACACAAAAAGAAACTAATGTAAATGAGAGAGTCCTGGGGAGAATCCTCGTTAATTTCAAGTTTCTAAACATTTACAAAACGTTATTTTTCAGTACTGAATGTTTCTATGTCTTGACAGTGCAGATTCTGGTTCATCCATCCTTGCAGCTACGGGCAATTTATAGTATTAACCTAATTAATTAAGGGTTGTAGGAGGAAATTCTGGTTATGTTTTTTGTTTTGAACTAGCCATGTGTCAACATGTCTGCTGTAGTTAGTGCCGATGCTAACAGTGTGTTTGTTTGTGTATTATCAGATGATGTGGACAGGTGTGTGTTGCCCCTGTTTCCCGGCACTCCCCTCACCCCCACCAGCCTGCTGTCACTTAAGCAGAGTCAGATCGGCTCTGCTGTCAGTCTGCTTGAATTTTACTGCCGCAAAAACTACTGGTCGCTGCCCGAGTACCACCTGTACTCCACACCCGGACAGGATGGAAAACTGCTGCTCCTCTATAAGGTTTTCACAACAATCCCAGTGCATGATTACAGATCAGACCAACAAAACAACAGATCAGTGTTGAATACCTCACAAGGACAGTGTGCTTCTGACAGACAGCTACAGATGAAGTGTTACTTTTAATGTAAAACTGAAAATATAGGTCCACTTACAACAAGAACAGAGAATAAATCCATCCCAACGACCATCCTTAGTTGATAGAACAGAGAAATTAATGATTGTTAACTAAATATTTTTGGATTTTGTGCCAAAAATTCAACTTTGATTGATTGGACAGGAAGTGACGAGAGGACATTACGTTGGAATCTTGTAAACATTTTATAGACAACACGCTTAATTGATTTCATTATGAAAAAAATCGTCAATAATCGGATTCATTAAAAATAACACCTGGTTCAACTCTACTTCAACTTCAGCATTTTAATGTGAAAAGTAAACGTGTGACATCATGTGAACTTCATTTCACCTTCACCTAACTTCACTGAAATCACTTTACCTTATGTCGGCTCACTTTAGTACATCTGGAAATTTACTGATCAGACAAGTGAGTATGTGTATAGAATATTAAAATATCAGCAAACACACTGAAGCCCTAAGGTACTATATGTATATGTGTGTGTGTGTGTGGTTAGGTGGTGATCCCGTCCACACAAAGCACCTACATCCCAGACAAGCTGTGTGTGCTGCTGGATGACGCCAAAGAGCTGGCTGCACAGACCACCCTGTGGAACCTGGGTACTGGTAAACTCACACACACACACACATAGTCGTACACGTGATAAACAAAGAATTTGCTAGTTTTCCCAGTTGTGATGCAGTGATGAAGAAGAACCTGTTAGTGTGGCAGTTAAAAGACTCACTATTTGTGGTGTGATGTCGGCCTTGTTGTTAATTTTTTGGTGGGATGCAGTTGTGTCACATTCACTTCCAAATCAACTCATCCTCGCTACTGTAGCTCCTCTATATTTAATTCCCAAACGCGGCTGTTTGAACTGTTTTCTGATGTCTGCTGTAGGCGGTAATGTTAGATATAAGCTGCATAGATTGTGGGATATAAACCGATGCACTGACTTTCAAAAGGCAGCGGTTGTTAGTGCAGTATAATAAAAACAAGACCTGTTTAGTTTTAATGAACATTTGTATGTGAAGTTGAAACTGTTGTCGAGGGAAACAGTGCAGTGGATACAACACAATAGGACGACATCTCATCTCTTTACACATGCACGTTAAAGCACTCAATTTGTATTCATATAGCAGGGCAGACAGTAGTGGATGTATTTCAGCAGCCTGAAGCCAAAGCAGCCCATTAATGTGTTTGCATTATTACCTTTTTATAGTCCCAATATATCTATCATCATTTATTTAGATTCATATTCTCTTCTCTTTTTATGTTTTACATTTATGTTATTTAGGTAAAGGAAGACAAATTGGACAGAACGGGAACAGTTTGGCACTAAGTTTATGTTGTGTATTGTCTGAACTGTCTCAGTAATCTGTCGCCAGTCTGAGCTCGTGCCATCTGGAGCTCCCTCTGGGCCAATCACATCTCTCAAAGCCTGGCTGCAGGAACAACAGAGAGTTTTTTTCAGAATGAGATTTTAAAAACTCCTTGAGAGTGAGTGCGTGCTCTCTGGAGAGGGTTTACTGCATCGACTCTTTATAAAAGGTGTCAAACCAGTGTGGGAGATCTGTTTTGACCCTCCTCGAGAGGTAGTGCCAAAAGTGGGGCGGTTTCACCACGACAAGCAAAACTAGTTAAAGCAGATCATGGTTCATCCACTAGTAATATTTTGAAAGCGACGTTTATCAGACGTGTGTGTTATACGTGATGTCGGATGTCATATCAGATGTCACGGTGCTAATTCTGGAGCATCTTTACAGTGGCTCATTGAAGTTCAGAGTAAATATTCAAAGGCACCTCAGAGGCGGGACCACAAACCTTCTCAACAACACAGAGCTTTCTGTCTAAACAAGCTTGTGTTTAGTGTTTGTCGAAGGGTTTGAATGAAAAATATGCGTGATTTGTTTTAAATTGAAGTTTTTAATTTGTATGTGAGGTTTATCACATTGACTTCCAGAGTTTACTCTGCCTCTCGTCCCGGTGTCACCTGGGATTAGCTGCAGCCCCTCAGCAAAGATAAGGGCTATAGCTAAAGGATGGATGTTATTTAAACGGCATGAAGAGGACGGCTGGATTGTGTCTGGGCTGAAGGAGGGCCGCCCTATGGTGGACGCTTTCAATCAAACTCTCTTACGCTTCATCCATTTTTTATCATGCTCACAGCTCCAGTGGGAAATTAATACCTCTGCTAGTGATAGCAAACATCTCCCCTTTGTTCAGTCTCTTTTTCTTTTCCATCCTGCCTTCCTCTCGATCTCTCAATTCTTGATCTGCCCTGTTCTATCTTCTTCTTGTAACTGCCTTCATTATCACTGCCTGCAGGATCTCGTGGGTTATATCTTTTGGTAAATATGGGAACCTGAATTGACCAAAAAGACAGGAAAATCTGTTTTTTGTGTTGTTGTTGCGTTGTGTTGTAACATTGTGTTAATGTTGATTAAATGAATCCTTCCCACATTATGGAAAATTTAAAACGAGTAAAATTTTTAAACTGTGATCATTTTTGTTTGTGTATGTGCAGCAGCATGAAGTGCAAAAGAGCTGTGTGATGTGTTTATAGATAAGAGGACCTGGTGTTTAATCAACATATTCTCTGCTAATCCCATGATTGGTGTCCAAGCTTTGACACAGCCGAGCCAGTCACAGCCAAATATGACACAAATATGTGTCTCAAAAACCTGAAGTCATACAGCTCTGGAAAAAATTAAGAGACCACTGCAAATCAAGACCTTGTCATGGCCAGCCCAATCTCCAGGCCTGAACCCCATTGAAAACCTCTGGAATGTGATCAAGAGGAAG
>JAUMHL010000011.1:1535475-1572902 GCA_032362345.1 Sandelia bainsii
TAATATGGACGCAGTCCCACAGCCAACAGTTCAATATCAGGGCTACAGACACGCTCCTTCACACAAATGTTACTAGGTTACTATAATATTTGGCTTTATTATTATTTGACTCCTGAACAGCCTGACTGCCCAGCTCCTCTCTGCCGCTACTACTCTTCTACAACTGACACCAAATAACTGTGTAATGGAATCAATTTGTTCATAAACTTCACAAATAAGAGTTTCTCAGCTGATCAGATCAACTGTCTGAGAGAAAAATCAGTAAGTTTGACCTGAACAGTTTCCGTTGACTTTATTTCTTCCTCCATGTTTGTTTAGCAACCCGACGTGTCTCTTATGTCTTCTCATCTCACCAGTCACTCTCTCACATGTAAAACCTTTATTAAAAATCCAATAGTAATAACAAGGGTCCTGTTAATGCAGGTTGACTTTCTGTTTGGCGAGTAAACGTCAGAAGACTATCAAAGAGCTGTGACATTACTAACACTGTGATCAATTTACACTCATTTAAGGACTCATGGCATAGCATTTTTGACTAAGATGTCATTTTCTTCTGGTAAACTCTCAAGACAACCTTCTCTGCAGTACAGTCTGTTAGCTTAGCTTAAGCTTACGATTGAAAATCTCTTCGTTACGGGTGGGCAATATAAAAGATACAGACAAAAAATTACTGAACAACATTTTATCAGTGATTGCAGCATTCAATAGTGCATCTTTCATCCATTTTTTCCCGTGAGCTGCCATGCTTGACTGTGTTTTCGCGCACTTAACTAACCCACTGTGAGTAGCAGGGTTGCTGCTCCGTCATTTATAGCAGCGCTTTTTCCTCTGCCACGTGCAGCTTTCAGTTCATCAGGCCAGTCACTCCTTCTCCTTCATTCTCACATTTGCTTTTTGTGTTTGGTTATTTATATCACAGTGACCCCAGTACACACAAAGACACACTCGAGCTATTATCATTTCATGCAGTGATGTATGGATGTGACATGTTGTTGCAGGAGGGTTTTTCTCATCTGCGATTCAGCAGCGAGAGGGATGACCTGCAGCGGAGGAGTGCGAGGAGAACAGGCAGGAATGTGTTTATGAGTACGTTACCAAATATTTCCCCAAAACAGTGATTTTTGTTATGTCCTGCCTCTGGCTGACTTTCAGCACAGATGGACAAACACAGAACTGTTCATGTCTTCCATCTGTTTGTTTCATTCCTTCCCTCCATTTTATATTTAATCTCCGTGGGAGACGAGGGAGGAAGAGTAGGACAATATTTAGTTTCCGTTGAGCAGCTCGGCTTCTTTTTACTGTCACCTCTGATCAACAGAGAAACAACAATGATAGACGCTGTTTTAAAAACACACAAGTCCAGCTGATAAAACATTGTCTCAAACTCAGTTTCACTATTAAATGTCAGCCTCCCTCTGTCGTCCTCAGCCAGAATTCACCTCACTCTACCCATAATGCCACTAAAAAAAAAAGTCTAGTTTTACACTAATATTGTCATTTCTAAAATATTGAGTTAAAATGTCCAGAGCTCCAAAAAAAGCCATTTCCAATACATTATAGTGTGATTTCCTTTCATCCTCTCATTACACCACACAGCTGGAGAGAGCTAAAAACAAAGGGAGTGGGAAGAAGGCAGGAGCGTGACCTGTCTCCCTTAGTCGTCTTCTTGCAGAGGCATGTT
The DNA here is from genome assembly GCA_032362345.1 of Sandelia bainsii. Lineage (NCBI taxonomy): Eukaryota > Metazoa > Chordata > Actinopteri > Anabantiformes > Anabantidae > Sandelia > Sandelia bainsii. The sequence goes on from JAUMHL010000011.1 coordinate 1,537,157, forward strand.
TGTAGCGACCGATCCCTTTCATGTTTGTGTTAACCTGAAGAATCTGAGGGATGGGAAAAAGAGGAGGAAAACAGCAGCGTGTTTTTTTTATGTCTCCTAATTGGCTGAAAAGAGTCAACAACATCTAAAGCTCAGAAAAAGAGAAATCAGGAATTTGTTTTTCCATGTTTCCTCATTTGCTTGACCCACTTCACAACCATGTTTTTGCCAGTTTTTTAGACTTTGTTCATCTTAAGGAGGAAGAAAAACATGAGGATGATGAGGAAACAAGCCTTTGAGGGCAGATTTAAGAAGTTTGTCCTCCAGACTAAATGTCCAGACCCTTTTCTTCTTCACGTTTTAGTCTCATTTAAACCACATAATAAGAAACCAGAAGATTTAAAAAAGTAAAAAAGGATGAGTAAACCATTAGATGTGTTTGGCTAATGTGCTTTAACATTAGGAAAATGAAGGAGAGCGAGATCGTTAAAGGAAATACTGGGTTAGTTTGTTCTGCTTTTATTTTACATCTGTAGTTTGTACTAGTATGGATGTAAGGAAGCAGAAGGCAGACGCTGAAATGTGAATGAGGTTTGCAATTTCCTAGTAATCAGCTTTAAAGAGCGAAGTAATTTAAAGCTTACTTTAGTTTCAGTATTTCCCTGATAAAACAGCACTTAAACCCAAGTAAATGCTTTTCTTTATTATTATCATAATATTTTGTTAAAACTTTTTTCTTGACCAATTTTACAATTTCAATTCAGGTTTCGTTTTCCTTTCAAATGTCACTCTACAGCGGCAATATACACAGAAAAAAACATTTAAAAAAAACCTCTTCTGGTTCCAGCCTCTTAAGTGAGAGGTTGTGTGTTTTTTCTTTTTCATAATAAATAAATAAATTCTTCATAATCATAGTGAACTGAGTGTCCTGGACTTTTGGATGAATTAAATAAGACATTTAAGACATATAAAGTCTACATAAGTGAAATGTTTTAGGAAACAATTTAAAAATGACAAATTCATTGTTATCTTTATATGTTTTATGGAAATGTAGGTGTCTTTGAACAATTAAATTATACAAATTAAAACATTCTCAGGGTGGAATGATCCAATATTTTAAAGACATGTACTCTTAAGACAACAGAAGAAGAGAAAATAAAATAATGATCAATTAGCCACAATTTTCCTACCAGGATTTAAATCCTTTTATTAAATATAACACAAATATGTTAGTAGTCAAATGATAACTTACTGTCTCTATGTTCAACAATCTCCACACAGACACTAAACCCAACAATAAATTGCCTCTGCTGAACCGTGATGTCCGTCAGTCTGCAATCTGGATTAGCTCATTCATCTGTGCCGCAGCCCTCTGTTGTCTGACAACAATTAAAAACACATCAGCGAGACGCACAGCTCTGCTTGGTGACATGTTCCTTCATTCCTCAATGCCTGGTCGAGAAATTGTTAAAAATGTTAAGATGTTTGTCTTGAAACAGAGGAGGACTTACGTTGACATGTCATAGATGCTTATTTTATTTGCAGCAAAAACCTAAAAATGTTACTCGATCTAGTGTTTTGGACTGAAACACTGGAGCAGTGTCTCAAGCTAATCTGGTTCTAATTGTTTTTTTGGACAGTGGAGGTCTACAGTACATACAAATAAACTTCCCCAGGTTACAGACTGATGGACAATGTGGTTCATTTAAAGTAATTGTAACTGTTCCCTTTAGTTTATATGAGAACTGGAGAGGACGAAAGCAGGAGGTTGTTTTTCTGTATCAGAGGAGGAGAAATCAGAAGCGGAGTGGAGTCACTGTTATACGTAGTTCTTTTAAAAGCTAAACAAGGTTTTAAGGTGTTGAACTGTTTTAACAGAAGAGTGTATTAATTATTTCCTTTATGTTCATGTCATGTTCAGCTGATGAACGTTTGTGTTGTCGGTTCTCGGCCTTTCAGCCTCTGAACGGTTTTAAAATGTCTTCATGTATTTGTATAGTTTGACCATTCAAAGACAAATCTAGTTTGTGTTTCATTGTTAGTTTAAAGTTTAAAAATCTGTATTGATTTTTGTAACGTTCTTTAAATATTAAATATTTCAGTTACTTGATTCATTTAATATCAGATAAAAAGAATTTAAATGTTAAATTACATTTGAGACTTCGAAAGTGACATTGTTGTCTTTTCATTTAGCGAATTACCAAATTTGAAGTGATTTGCCTATTTATTTAACAATCCAGATAGTGGAACCTAATCAAAGCAAACGATCAGGAAAACAGCACTAAAAGAAAGAAAATCTGTCAATGACTTAGTTTTAACAAATGTCACCCTATTTATTTAAAGTGTACTGTGTAATTTCAATCCTACAATATATCTCACTTTAATGAAGTGTATGACAAAAACATATAACAACATGGAAAACTCAGCCTTTTGTGATTAAACTGTAACATGCAAGTGATGAAATCTCAGGTAACTGTGACACATTCAGTGTTTTTTTCGGAATAAACCTTTGTCACTGTTAATTGGTTTATTGCTAATGTGTTGTTTGTCAGAAGAATTAATTGATCACAATCTCATATAGGGATTCCTACGAAAGAACTCTGAGAAAAAAGTCAGAACTCAAATAATATTTTCATGGTGGCCCTAATCCTTTTCTGTAGACACACAGAGAACCTGAAACACCCCCCTGACTAGTTAAGTCCTCTACGGTGGATTTGGAGAATGGTTACACTCTTATTGAAAAGATGTAGTATTGTTCAATGTGTGTTTTATGGACTAAAAGGGCTGATATCCAGAGTGTTGTGGTGCGGCTGTTAGAGCTGAGCATGAAGTGAGTGGGGTGAAAGAAGAGGGTGGATTTCTGACCCAGTTTAGCTATTTAGAAATCATGTTTGGGTTCGGACAGGTTGGTCAAACTTGAGGCTAAACAGGTGTAATTGCTGTTGAAAATACGACAACATCAAACACAGAAATATACTGCTGGAGCACTCAAATGTCTGCGGATTTTGATGGTCAGGGGAGACTGAATTTGGGACTAGGTCTTCCTCAGAGTCGAGCATGAGGGACCATTGGGCTTGGATCCGGTTCAGTTTGCTTATTGGATTCTGGTCGGGTTTGGCCACCACATTCTTGGGCTTGGGACAGGTTTGCACAGAAATATGTTCCCCTTTCCATACACCTACCAGACAGGTGGTGACAAACATTGGATTACTATACTCAAGTAGGGTGTCGGTGACGATTCAGTTCAGGAGTTCAGTTATGTTGGTATCTTGTTTACAAGATGCCAGCGTACCTCAACCGTGCGAATCCGTCCACTTGCTAAACCAGAGGGCTCATAGTCACAGCCCTGGCAGTAAGGCTGTGAAAAAATGCAGCTCCCCTTATCCAGCTGAATGAATCCACTTCACGGCCACGGTGCAGCTGCCAATGCCAGAGGCTCAGAAAAACAATTAGCACTCCGTGTCGTCCAACACGTCAAACTGAGAGAAGAAACTGGGGCAGATCCTGAACCTGCAGCAGACTGTTCTGGGAACACCTCAGGATTCCCCAGGACGAGTTGGAGAGGACATTAGGACTACTTTATGCTACCTATCCTCTGCGGCTTGTGCAGCTTTCCACTTATGTTTCCTGTGGAGCTTCGCTTTATTCTTCTTCTACCCTGAACCTTTCTCGTGTCAGGGAGTTAAAGAGAAACTCCATCTTGCTTCTGAATATAAAGTGATACGATCAAAAGTCCCAAAGCCCCAGTAAAGCTATTACATAGACTTGCGGACTGCTTTCTTCAAGCTTTTTCTTACTTTAAAAGAGGAGTTTGATTAGTATGATTTTAAGTACTGCAAGGTTAGTGTGTAATGTTACATCTAAGGGCTGCGTTTAGAACACCTCTGTAAGCAGGGATGAAGAGGTTCTCAGTCATATCTCCAAATGAAAGAAGTCACCTCAGTAACAGTGTGGATTCTGAATATCACAACCATACGTAGCCATGTTCATTAACGTGCTGCTCTAACAGCCTCCATTCTCCTGGTTTCAGATTTTCAGGTCTGGTTCACTGTCTTGGTTCCAGTTCATCATTAAATGTGTTGCACTGGGTTGAGGTCAGGGCTCTATGCATGCTAGTCAAGTTCTTCCACATCAAACTGAGAGAAAAGCATTTCATTATGGAGCTGGCTTTGAAAATGATTGTGTAAAATATAATTTTTATGCTGCAGCATTAATATTTAATTCATGTTAACAAAGGGGCCAAAGCAAAAAAAAAAAAGAAATTACCATGATAATGGGGATTGTATTTCATTTTGATTTTTCCTCCATTATTCAGTCTTCTCATTTTCATGTTAGAGGTTAAAGGTTATCTTCTTGTCAGTCAATAGTGACTGACACATCCTTCATAACATCATTTTCAGTTAGAAGTACTTAATGCTTTTCAGTGTTTTATGGTGTGAGCCGGCTTACAACAACTTGTACCACTCCGTTACTCTCATTCCAAACTTGTTAATGTTTTGTGGCCACTTGTCTGTCACTGTTTTTGTCTTCAAAGCTCTGAGATTGACTGGGTTGTTTTTCTGTGAATCTAAAAACATCCAGGGTGCCTGGGAAACATATGGTAAATGCCAATAGAGAAGAATTTTTTTTACAAACACATAGATATGAGCCAATGTTGTGCCCACACAAATGGAAATATATATAGGTCAGTTGACCTCAAACTAAAATCTTTTTGAAATTAAAGAAGACATTGGAGGCATATATATATATATATATATAGATAGATAGATAGATAGATAGATAGATAGATAGATAGATAGATATATATTCAATTTAATTTTTAACACAGTTTATTCATATAGCACCAAATCACAAAAAAAGTCATCTCAAGGCATTTTACAGAGTAAGATTTAAGGCCTTACACAGAATATAACTATATATAGAATTATATAGTTGTATATACCAACTACCAACAGGGCCCCACTGCCCTGCTTGTTTTCCAGCTATCCCTGGTGAACTGGTATCTTCCAGCTTCTGATTGACTAAACAGACCATGTCCAGGTAATCAGCAGTGTGTAGGGCAGGGAGACAAATACCCTATTTGCTATAAAGCAAATTGGAATATGGAGCTAAAAGATGACTGTATTTTCTGTATAAAAATAGAAGTAGAAATAATTTATAAAGATTTGTGACCAGAAAGTGCACCAAGCTGAACATTAGTTCAGGTGCATACTTAGTGTCTAATGACTAAAAACAGGTCAGGTGCTGTGTAGCGTAGTAACATTTGTGTAGCTTTCAAACTTTCTTTTAGTTCCAGCTAAGAGCAGTGAAATGTGGAATCAAGCCTCCCAGAGTTTGAGTCGTCCTAAAATTTTTCCCTGATTGTTTCTCTTGCTCTCTTCTAAACGCTTCTCTTTTTGCGCTCCTTCATCTCTATCCCTCCGTTGGCTTTTTATTTATTTTTTTTAGCTCCAACCTTTCTTCTTGTTCTCTGACTCAGTTTTCTAATCCCTGTTCACCACCTCTCCTCTCTCATATTCTTCCTGTCAGCACTCAGAGCTCAACACCTTTTGTTGTGATCAGCCCTGCTGCTGCAGCTGTGTGTGCGATTGTCGGTGCATGTGTTACTGTGTGTGTGTTTAGATGTTGAAAGTGAGTTTTCAGGTGTTTTAGCTCCTTTTTGCTGTGTCTTTGTGATATAATATTTAAAGGACATCAAAGTGCTCTTTCTTTCTTTTTCACTTTTTCCTACTTGCTGATGGAGGAAAATGCTCTGCACTTTAACTGTGTGAAAATCGCTGAGTGTGTGTGTGTGTGTGGTTAAAGTGGCTCTGCAGCCCTTCTTACATCACAATGAAAACCTTCAGTTGATTTGATTGTACTGCAGTTAAGGTGCAGAGGAGAAGAACCACAAATGACTTCCTCCAGGTGTCTACATCAGCACAGCTTTTAGATTTCGCTGAGTTTTAGATTTCATAGGAAAATAACAGGGCAGCGCATCAGGATTTTTTTTTTTCAATTGATTTGATTTGATTGATCTGTAAATGGTTTTTTAATGCCTCCACGATGGAGGCATCATATTTTTGGATTGTCTGTCCCGTTGTTGTGAACGTGATATCTCAGGAACACCTTGAGGGAAGTTAAACTCCGACTCGAGGATGAACGGATTAGATTTTGGTCATTACATCTGAATGTCTATGTGGACTCATGGATACGCTGATTAGAATATGAGACAAGGCATGGCAGTAATTCAGACTTTTTATGTATCAATCTGTAAAATGTCAGAAAATGTCACTACTCCTACTTTAAACAGTACTGGACCCAAAAGTGAGGCTGTCACGTTGTAGTCATTTTGTGTTTGGTTTTCATAGTCGCCTTTTTGGGATCATTTTGATTATTTTGCAGTTGGTTGTGTCAGACAAAACAACACATTTTAAGGCATCACTGTGTGCTCTGGGAAACTGCAATTGACATTTTTTTAACACTTTATTTAACTTATAAACTTTCATTAATTAATGATTAGGAAAAAATGTAAAACATTATTTGATTCACTTGAAATAACCAGAAATAAATTTCTCTGCATTATTATTAAGCTCCGATGCTGTGAGGGTCACAAATTATTGTAATTTTCACATGAAGCAGCAGTTTTCTGAAATAAACACAATGAGTGTTTGCTTTACTAAACAAAATTAGACTGAGGAACAATTTTCAGTTTATTCATTCATTGTTTTAGAGTCTCAATAGTAGCGTTCAAGAAAAAAAACCTGCTGCTGTTTCAGGGATTTTGATGGAAGTTATATTTATGTCTTTGTTTTTCTTTACCTCTTCTACTTATTCCTCTTTTCTCCACCTCGTTTTCCTTTTTCTCATCCTTTTTTTTCTGATCTTCCCCCTTTCTTGTTTCCTTCCTTTCTCTTCATCCTTTTCTTTTCCAACTTTTTCCAATTCATTGTTCCCCTTTTTGTTTTCCTTCCTCTCGTCCTCCACTTCCTCTTTTGGTAACCTTGTCAATTGCAGCCCGCTAATCACATAATAACTACCCAGTTATTGTTCCACAGTGTAAATGAAATTGAAACCAGTTAGTGCACATTAAGTCTGAAATTTTGATATAATTAACTGGCGATTTGGCTGCAGTTTTAATGAACTTACAGTTTGTGAAACAAGTTTGAAAATGTAATATAATTACCTGTAAATTTGTACATTATTAAGATTTCACCTATTAATAAGTAATTACTGTGTACAACAGCATCAAAAATCCTGAGAAAACAGGATTTTTTTCCTCCAATTTTGTGTTTTATAGAACATATGATTTATGAAGTTACTAAGATTTCATATTTTTTCACAGTAATTGGGTTAAAGATCATTTTAATAGTGCACACATTTTCAGGTAATTATATTTAAATTTCAGACTTAATTTGCACTAATTGCAATTTCATTTAAATAATGGAACAGTCACTGGGTAATTATTATATAATTACCAGTAATCTAGTAGGTTAACCCTCTTTTTTCTCTTCATTTTTTCTGTTCCTTCTTTTCCGACCTCCTTTCTGCCTTGTAGTTCCAATAATTTTTCTATTATTTAAGCAGAAGACGAGGAAGTGACTGATGTCAGTGAGTTACAGTAAAAGGAGGCAAGAGAGGAGAGAGATGAGTTCTCTTTCAAGCATTTGCTCTGTATTTCACCAGAAGCTCCTATTCCGTTATGCCAGCCAGAATTATCTGGCAGCTATGACGTTGGCGTCCAGAGGAGGGGCCTTCTTTCCCTACATACAGGGTCAACACTATGTCACCAATTCATTCTAATGAGTCTTCCTTTTTCTCACGTCACGCAGTGAGAGTAAACCGGTGAGATACTTCACTCTGCTATGAGAGAACCAGGTTTGTTGACAGCCTAGCCAGGCCGGCCAGCCTGGTGGACACTGTGGTGAAATTTCAGACTCTGGTGAAGAGACTGGTATATGACCACAACCCGAGTTAGATATAGAACCTAGCAACCGAGTTGTTAGCTCTAGTCTATGGACTGTTAAGCTAAGCACCGGGGTATGTGGTCACATCAATCTGTTCGGCTGCAAACTGGGTCTCCTCACATATTTATGACGTTCTACAAGCTGCATGTTTCTACACCAACACTGGCTCATGCAGTTTTCCGAGGTCCCTTCTCCCCAGGAGTAAACTGTCGAGAACAAGAGGAATAAATCTGAAGATGAAAGGAATAACAAAGCTTGATAGAGGCGAGGAGGAGAAGATGTGGCTTACTGAAAATAATTGTATAGGAGGAAGAACATGTATGGAACAAGAGGGAGAAGGGGAAGATAGAAGATGAGAAGAAGAACTTGTAATGGGAAGGAGAAAACTGATAAAGAGAAACAGCAGATGAAGAGCAGAGAGTTGGAGCCACAGGGAGGAGAATGAAGAAAGAAGATGATGAAGGGAGGGAGGGTGCAGTAGTTCAACAGATGGGTTTATGAAAATGGAAACACAGCAGGAGGGAAGAAGAGGAGAAGGCAAAGTAGGGAGTAAGTTTAATATTTGTGTGTATGTGACACTAATTAGCTAAATTAAGTGTGTAATTATCAGCAGGGGTCTGCACAATTAATGTTTAACGAGCTGGAGGATTATTCTCTGTGTAATTTACTCTGTCAGCAGCAAACTGCAACTGCACATTCTTCTTCTGCTCCTTTTATGTGTACATGTTGCTGCTCTCTCAACACAAAAACACTTCCTTAAAAAACAATCTTCCCAAAATCTTTGCTTCATCTCCTGCTCTGTTTCGCTCTCCTTCTTGTTTTTTTTCTGCGTCATCCATCTTCTTCTGCTTGTTGCTTTTTGGCAGCGCTGGGAGTTCATTTTCCAGGCAGACATCTCCCTGGACGCCTCGCTGCTGACCCGCCCCTCGCCTCACTCTGCCTGTTCGCTTTTGAACTAACACACAGAATCAAAGACAGAGACTCGGAGGAGTCTTGTGTTGAGCTGCTTCTTCGAAGTTTTCACACAACATAAGTACTACGACCTGTTTAAGTGCCCATTCTGGTTTAATCTTGTGGTTAGATTTTCCATCTCGCAGGCCTATACACCACATTGGCAGGTAAATATTTGTAGCAAAATTATGCATGTTATGTAATAAAATGTGAGTTTTACACTGTGCTCTGCTTCTGTCCTCTGTTTCAGTTGAGTTGAACACAAGCACTTGTTGGCTGACAACATGAAGTATCAATCAATAATCAGTGTGTGATTTGCCAAGGTAATCGAACAGTTGGATATTTTTCTGTACTATCAATTAATGATGGCAGTCGGCATGAATATTTCTTCTGATTTTGTTGTCACGTTTGTGTGCACAGGTTTTACATTAACACTAACCTGTGTAGTGTCTGCATCTGTCTGTCAGAAACCAGTTGTCAGTGCGTGGCTTTCAGGGACTGTAGCTCATCCATTTTGGAAACACTAAATAATTTTGAGATCCTGATAACTGTATCCTGGCTTTTAGTTTTTAATTCAAAAATGAATTTCTGAACCACTAGTCTTGCTACTGTACTAGAATAATTTTGCTTACATTTTGGTCTGTATTTTGGGATCAAAATTCAGCTGGGTTACCCCTTGAAACGGCTTATTACACTCACAATATTCCACTTTTATCTCAATATAAACTGTAATTTTAACTCTAAACATATAGTAAAATGTTGTTTTACTATATGTTCCTTGAACAGCACAAAAATAAATTGCATCCAGGTTTGTTTTCCTCCAGATTTACTCATGAAAGACACTGTAATTTTTTTCTTTATTACAGCCAGCACTGAAACTAAATAATCCACGTTCATTTCTCCCATATCTTCCTCATATTTTTTACTCCTGAGGCAAAAAAAAAATCCAACGCTCCCCCTCGCTCTCTCCTTCTGTAGCTCATATTTTCTTATTTCTTTATAAATGTGTATGAGCTGTAGAATGGGGGGGGGGAAAGTAGGTTTCACCTCGTGGCTTAAGTCTTTTTCAAACAGCTCTAGTATTACGGGGGGATGTGTGTAATTGCACATGAGAAATTTAATGAGCCCCACTGGCATACTGGTCTACTAGGAGTTAAGTTTGCAACAGGAAATTCTGCCAAAACCAACTTCAGTTCACTCTATGTTTCACAAAACTAGGTGAAGAAGAAAGGGTCACATGGGATTAAAGAAGCGTCATGCGCTCTGTCTTTCACCAGTTTGTGTTGTTACCGTACAAATTGGACATGGCAGATTTAGACAGGATTCAAATTATGTATGATCTCCTCCAGTTACTCCAAATCCTGGACGTCCCTTGTGAGACATCAGTCCTAAGGGAGAGGTGTTTGGGTGTTTGTTGCACTCTGATGTATGAATCAGAATCAAGACTTTGAAGTGAGGCCCACCAGGCATCTTTTTCCTCTGAGTGTTTGCCTTTGTGAGATTTCTCAAAAACAGGAAAACCAGCATGCCAGGATGTCCCTCTAAGACGCAAACACAAAAACAAACAAGGCAATCTTAGTGATGAAAATGTGTACCTTTATAGGCTTGTAATCAGCATCCTCTGCTTTGTATGTGTGTGTATGAACCCACAGCAGCCTCATGGGAGTGTATCTGCTCTGTTCGTTTTAGTTTTCACTGTGGTTTTATTCAAAGCAGCCCTGATTCACTTTAAAAATGATAGAAATTAGTTTATGTCGCCATGTGTTTTAGGAAAGCATATGAAACAAATGTTCTCATTATAAAATCCTTCTCTTCCATTTCACTGTTCAGATTAGGCTGTCTGCAGAGGGGAAACAAAATAAGGCACTCTCAATGCTCATAATTCATCTTAGGAAAAGTTTTGTACCAAAGAGAACAAAACCGGAGGCATAAACACAAAAACACCTTGACGGTAAAACTTTGCTGACCTCATGAAGGCTGGGGACATTTTTTTTTCACATTTGATTTACATTCATGGTCCGAGGGGACGACTTTGACTTTGTTTATTCTCTGACTGGTCTGATCTGAACATGTATTCATGTGATGTTCGTCACCCATGTTACACATCATCTGAGGCCCAAATCTTAAGGTGAGCATGTTTTTGCACACTGGCTGGTAGTGAAACATCCAGCATGAATAGAAAGTTTGCCAGTGTCTATGCTGTACATATGCAGAAGTTTCTGAGTGGCAATATGCGGCTAGCAGCAGGTAAACAGCCGCCAAGGTTAAGATTCACAGAAAATCCACAGAGGCGCTTATAAACGTCCAGATGTTTTACTGGTGTTGTACTAGTAAAAGGCAATAGTTAACATTGACTGTTAAAATGATTTGAAAGGTTAAATAAAATATAAATTATATAATATAAATAAAATTGTTTAAATGCTTAAAGTTGAGTGGAGAAGCGCCGAGCATACCACGCCAGCGTCCTCTCCCTGTGTGAAGCTATAATCCCCTGACATTAACAAAATAAGTATTATTTCTCCTTTAACCAGTGAACTAACACTTCATGGATGAAACATACATTAATTAACTTGTTCTTTTGCAGGTTTTTCTGCAAATTCAGTAAATATTTGTGCTACAGTTTGATAGAAACTTGACAGGTAACAGAGGACGGCCGTGGCTGGAAGCGTTATGTTTACGGGTTGTTTGTCCGTCACTTTCTATTTAACACAATATCTCAAAAATGCCTTGAAAAAATGTCTTCAAATTTGGCACAATCTCAGAAATGCCTGGAGAAAATATTATTTCATTTGGCACAAATGTCCTCTTGGAGTCTCGGATGGACGTATTAGAACATGACATGCATGTAAACTACTTATTCAGTGGTTGGCAGAGCCATACAACTGCAATGCGATAATTCCAGTTCTCCTTGTTGTAGAAGGTATGAAACTTTCCTTCATCTGTTTATGTGCGAAAAAACCCGCAACAACGGTCAAACAATGGAAAAATATTTCATGTTTTGAAAGAGATAGTTCAGGTAGATGGATTTGTGGACCGTGACCTCTGCTAAGAGATGGAGGACGACTGTGGCCTTCTGTCAATGTCGCTGATTTCTATTAGTGTGTGTGTGTGTGTGCAGGTACAGGAAATATTTATAATAACAAAGCATGTTCAATACATTTTCCAGAGAGAAAAACAAACTGTATGAACACTGCCTTTGGGGTGTGAAAATGACTGCTTAGTCTGAGAAATTTTACGAAGCCGTGCAGAAGAGCTTTGGAAGATGGAGGACAGAGGATACAGAAAATGAAAGAATTATAAAGCTGAATAATGATCGCAACCTCTGTGACTTTTCATGGGGAAAAATGTGAGAAGGCAAGACAGTGGAACGCTCACAAACTGGGATAATTTGATGCTCAGCTCGTAGAAGAGACAGATGTCAAAAAAGAAAATGAAATAGTAATTGTTTGCAGAGGAAGAAGTGAAAGCGTGAGACCAGATTTATCAGCTGCAAGAGTCTCTGCTGTGTCCCTCCATAATGAGGAATTCCAATTAGATTACACTGACATGCTGCTGATATTGCTGGCCTTTTATTAAAACTCATACATCAACCATCGGTGCCATTTCATGTCTGACTGGATCAATACCAGGCTGTCGCATATTCAAGTTTTATTTCTTTTGAGAGTTTAACTTTAGTTTAAAAAGCATCTTCAAATGTTTGGAATATTTACTATGTAGAGTTTAAGGATTTTCACATAGACGTGAAGCCGCATTGAGTCTTTAATTAGGCCACAGGGAGAAGCTGTCAGGTTAACTGAACATACAGAGAATGTGCTGGTTTTTATGCCATAGTTTTAATACTGTACTCTTTCAAGCATAATGGTGACATTAAATTAAATTGGCAAAGACCTCGAGCTGTTTGTTAAAATGTCTCTGGAAGTCTGTGGGGCTGTAATTTTACCCACATGTAGCACACTTTTTTCAAACAATTTTTTCAAAAAATTTGCAAACGAAAATGCAAATATTGGACATCAGTCAGTATCTTTAAAAAAGGTATAGTTTTGCAGTTGTTTTTTTTTTTGCAGAATTTTGTTGAATTATTGCGCAGTAAAATCATGAATTATTGAGTTACCCGAATTATTGAAAATCATAAATTAATAGTCTACAAAGTATTTGTCTTTAATTTTTTGTCTTTTAAAGGAAGTTCGCCTGCAGAAAAAGTATAAATGGTGCAAAATAAGAATTATCACCTGGCATTATGCAATTTGCAATTCAACTTTACATTCTTAAATTTTGTGTCATAATTTATTCACCATTCACCGTCATCACACTTTTACTCTTTTTTACTTGTCAAGTGTAAATACAATAATTTGACTTCCATGAGAAACCTTAAAGTGCACATAAAGCAGGGAACTCACTTTGTGGCTCTTTATCTGCATCTGAAGCAACATAAAATATTAATGAAAACTAGCATTTAGAGCAGGAAACTTGTTACCAGTCTAAATTCAACTTAACTAGTGATTTATGCAACATAATGATATGAAAGACTAAGAGTAAGAAGCTCAAAATTCTCACGTTAGTGTGTTAGCATACTGATGTTCAGTTGGCACATGTTCAGCATCTTAGCATAGTTAATATAGTAACTTGCAAACATTAGCTAATTAGCAGTAAACAGAAAGTACAGCTTTGTTCAACAAACTTTCGAAGGTGAAAAAATATGAATAGATAATCAAATAATTGTTTATTTATTAACAACCTTAAACTGCAAAGTAACTAAGACGGATGAATATATGTAGTTGAATAAAGTAAAATATTTCCCTCTTAGACATTCTACTTATAACAACTTCTGTATAAACCACAAATATTAACTTCATGTTTGAATTGCACCAGGAGACCTAGAGTGTTTCATGGCATCCAACAGCTGTTGACATATTTCAGTCTGGAGTTAACTGGTGGACCAACATCACCCTTCGGTGCTACGAGCACAGCTAAAAATGAGAATCTTGTGAAAAATTATGTTAGACAGTCTCTGCTGCTGTATCCAGCTGTTGCTTTTCCTCAAACACTCCACATCCACCAATCAGTGGCCTGCTCACATTTGATTGACGGGCAGCTCCGGGGCTGCTGAAGATTTTTATTGGACAGTAATCATCAGCAGAGCGGGGAGTCCGCAGCAGGGAGACAGGCTGAATGTGGCCATCAGTCGGAGGTCTGACAGACGTCTTGAATGAAATGAGACCCTGGGGCAACAGACAGCTGAAACTCTTGTGACACCCTGCAATGATGTTGCAAAAGCAGATTCAGTATGTGTCGCTGAACCAGACTCGAACACTGTGGACGACAGTCAAGATACCCACAGACATTTCTGTTATTTTTGTCTTTTCAAATTCTAGAAATTTACAGCCAAAGGTTCAATGGAGTCAAAGTAAATACCATTATTTTAGATTTTTCATCACAAATAAATGTTCATAAAATATACTTAGTAATTATAATAAGATGAGAACTTGCCTGAGGTTCAAATAATTAATAATTGATGCTTTATTAATCCACTTGGGAAATTTCTTGTGGACAGGGTGCACCCTTAAGGCCAACGCCAAGGTGGGGTTCGTAGACAATTGCCCTACCAACGGATTCTCTATCGCCCTTAAAGCCTCTGTCGCCCTCACACTCTTTAAAAATTCTTCATTAGTAAAATAATGGAGGCAGGAATCACACATACAGTATATCCCCCAAATTTAACTAAACTGAGAGTAGTTATTGGAGTGACAGAATTCAGTGATATTGATGCTGCATCAAGAACAGTATCTAGTTTTGATATTACTAAGGCTGATACTTTCCTGTTGACGTGGTTATTAAATTCCTGCTACACTGGTTATACTGATATTTGTCCTGTGACAGCTCAGTTGTAAATTGCAGCTTATGTAGTATTAATGTCTATGAATATACTTAATCTCCGCAGTTCTGCTCTTCCAAAACATGTTTGAAAAGATTCATTTAACTCTTTAAAATCCTACAGACATAAAGCAGTCTTAAGTTCTTTCAGGATGTTTTTCTCATAGCACTTACATGTTGAACTACTGGCCAAAATTAAAATTATTGTGACTAACATCAAACACCACTTGATGTTTACGTGTATCTTAGTACTACCTATAGTACTACCACTTTCACAAGTACACCAGTTACCCAAGAGTGCTTTCGGACTCTTGGGTAACTGGGAAGGTGTCAAATCAGATTTTGGGTTTTTTATACCTAAGTAATTAAAACTCTTAATAAACAACTCTGTATTCTTAATAAGGGACAAAACAAATACTATTGCAGCACTGATCCAGAGTCCCTTTGCCCAAACACAAAACCAGCCATATTCATCTCTTTGTACACCACCTGAAACAAACTGAATAAGTAATAATTCAATTCCACAGTGATCGAATTTTAGTCTTATTAGATTTATTCCACATAGTGACTCCCCAAGATGTAAAGAATGAAATCTGTCAACAACAATAAAAATATAAATCTTAGACCACAGGGACAGTTCAGAGTGCTTTACCTTTGAAGTTGCAGATTATAATGTTGTTACTGTGCCTAATCGGAAAGAACTGTGCACACAATACCACAATGAAACAATACACTGATACACACTACAAGAGCCCTTTTACTGTAATTGTTGGGAAAGTTAGATGTAATTCTAAATTGGTATTGTGTCCCTTTTAAACAAGTGCATTAAATGGATCTTGAGTTCAGTATCCGTCAGGTAAGGGTTGAGGGTTTGACTCTGGCGTGTCAAGCCGTGTCACAGCCTGGTAGGCCAGCACCTCAGTTTTACACTGGAGTCACTGTAAAGAACAGAGAAGATGAATGGCTCTTGACAACGTAAGAAAGTTGAAAACCAAGTGAGCAGAAGAATTCTGGACCAGCTGTAGAGGTCAGATAGCAGACATGGAGACTTCAGCAACAAGGGAGTTATAGTAATCCAGGCAGGAGATGGCATCCAATTCAGGCAAGTATCTGAAAACATCAGGCAACCTGTGTATATAGAGAGAAGAGCAGGGGGCCCAAGACAGATCCTTGTGGTTTTCCTGTTTAACTGCAAAAACATCAATCTTTTTGTTATTCATGTCACCTCATAGGTACAACTGATTGATTGGGATGCAAACAGAGAGATTGCAGGGCCTGATTTGACATAGTTGTAAAGGTGAAGTTGTTAGGTTTAGGGCCCCTGGATAAGACCCAAAAACAGAACCCTATTCGTAAGAGAGTCAGCTCCACTGCTAAATTGTGAAGGATTTTTATTGCCAAAATGAAAGGTCAGATTTTTCTCTGAATTAGACTAAAGTTGTCAGGCCTTCAGACTTTTTTTTTTACTGTGGTAGAAGAAGCCACCACAATACAATTGGAAAGAATTATATCATATATATATATATATATATATATATATATATTATAAAGGGGAAAAAAAGCTGTATTCATGCAGGTGAGCATGTGACTCGGTATCATAGAACAGATTCTGCAGAGACTTGACCCCAATGTTCCATTCTTGATGCAGAGACGGCAGGAAATTAATCTTTAAACAGGCTTTGGTCCTCCTGATTGTAGGGCTAATCCGGTGAACTGACCTG
This sequence comes from Sandelia bainsii, assembly GCA_032362345.1. NCBI lineage: Eukaryota > Metazoa > Chordata > Actinopteri > Anabantiformes > Anabantidae > Sandelia > Sandelia bainsii. The sequence goes on from JAUMHL010000011.1 coordinate 1,553,625, forward strand.
CACCTCTCTCTCACTTCTCCCTGTTGTCTATTTATTTCTGCACTCACCTCTGCTCCTGTGTGGCTGTTTATCGACAGCGGTGTAAAGTCTGGACAGAATGACTCACTGCACAGTCAGGCTCTTCAGTTTAAAGGAACATTTTATGTAATCCCTGTTGTCTCTGTAACATTCACAGTAACTTAATGATTCATCATTGCACTTGTGTAACAATGTCGGATTCATGATTGACGGTTGAACAAAAGTTATGAAAAACCAGATGTTTTTTGTTTTTCAGTGTATTTTCTTTCTTTTCAAACCCTGATACCTACACTATCCAGGATGCAACTTGATTGCTTACAGTTGGGTCCCTCTGGAGCCTCAAAAGGCTTTAAACATTTTTATTTTATATTAACAGCGTGGTTCTTGCAATGTACACAAGTGTGAATCGATTGGTCAGTCCACTACTTTGGCCCAGATCGAAATAGAGAGATACTGGAGGACTACTACAAAATATGGTTCACACATTTTTACCAGGATTACTGTGTTTAACCCCTTTCTTGACGTTTGTTGTCCATTGTGCTCTGAAAGGAGGAGGAGGTGTGCCAAAAGTTCAGCTTTGTTCAGCTTTAACCGGAGCTGCGTAGAGTTTAGTGGCTGTGGTGAGTAGCTGTGGACCACCACTTGAACTGAAAGATGACTCTGAGTCTTTGAAATGTAGCAATATACTGCAATGTTGATGCTGCATCTTCTGTGGAGCTATTTAGTACAGTGCCACTTGGAGGTTCATTGTGGTAAATACTGTACCAATCAACAAGGATCCACACCACAACCTCTTTGGGGTTGGGATTGATACACACCTGAATCAGTGCACAGATTCCAGTGCCACTATACATTCAATCAGTATTTCATATTTTTATCATTGCAGCACAAAGAGGCTTGTATGTCTGTGTGTGAGTGATAGGGGTCAGCGGATAAAGCTGAGAGGTCTGTTATTGTTGTTTCCTGCCTCGTCTGCAGCGGATAGATAGGTGACTGGAGGGAGTGAGGGAGGTAGATGGATGGGAGAACAAGTGAAGCAGGGTGTGACTGGTTGATTGCCCCATGGAAGAAGCAAGAGAGGTGGGGAGAACAGGTTTTAAAAACAAGATATGTCACCATGATGAATCTGATTGGAGGACCTGAACATTGGAACCGTTTTTTAAATGCATCATTTATTAAAAAAGAAATCGATATTAGAAATATCAGAAAAAATTGTTAAACCTCAGCAGCTGTGGTTTGGGCTACACCTCGAGATCAGTTTATTGCACTGAAACCTCTGAAAAAAAAGCCATTCATTCATACATTGGTAGTGCTAAGATTTCATAATAAGTTTATGAAAAACAATCTATTAGCAGTAATTTAATATTTTTAAGGGTGTTTGCAGACTAAACATCATGGTTCGACAGAAAAGATGAGACCATTCAATTTTAAGCTGGTGGTTTATAACATATTTTCCTGTCACGTGAAGAACATGTATTTATTACTGCTTTACCCTGACTTTAAAGCCTAGAAATAACCGCATCACAGCACAGTGACCCAATCAGTGGCTTAAATCTGTGCAAATCTTTCCACCTTGAGTTGAAAATGTATGACTTCTGACACATGGAATTGACTGATCAATACCAAGACCCGACAGTGACTGTGCTGATGTTTTAGAGGGCAGAGAACTTGTGCTATTCAGTGGTCGAATATCAATTGTTATCATGCCCATAATTGTGGCTTGGTACAGCACCTGCTACCTATCAGTAGGCTGGTAGCTTTAATACATTATAATAATCACTTTCTTTAATTTGGCAACATCTAGTGGCTGTGGTAAATATGACAGGAGCCAGAGTAACAGCTGGTGACATAACTTAAATATGGAGGGGGGTTAGTCGATATTGTAACTTAGTTTGTATGCCTGAATGTGAAGGAGTTCTACATTTAGTTTTATAATCAAGACAATAAAGCACGATAACCACCTACTGTGGCTATTGGCAGATAGAGGTTTGAAGTTTTTGCGTCTGATAGAACCAGATAAGGAAAAGTTTTACATTCAAAATTTTACTTGAGTAAAAACATTAAGTATTAGCATAAAAATGTACGTAAAGTATCAAAAGTGTTAGTTTTACATATGTATGTTTTTAGGTTGATACTATTAGTTCAGTAATGTGAATTTAGCATTTTACTGGTGTGGTTATTAGAGTTGCACTAATTTCTAACTCGATCTGCAGCAATCCCTCGTATTCTGTCGGATCATCATATATTTGTGGTGTTACCCTCCGGTGAGAATTACGTGTGTGTAAAAAGTTGCTGTGGAGGGCCTTAAATGTCTTTTATCTGAAGAAGCAGCTTTACTGTAGCTTTACTTGTGCAGCTACTGAAGTACATGAAAACATAAATTAACTGTCAGTATTAATTCATGTGCGACTCTTTTTAATTAAAGATAACTAAACAAGATGAGGGAGTTTGCCACCACAAATGACTTACTGTGGGGTTTTTTCTCATGACGTTTGGTGTTGAAATATGGACAAAACAGAGAGAGAGAGCTGAAGGCAAGGTGGCTGTAGACAGGAAAGGAGGGTGAGAATAATGTTGCCCGAAGACGAGAGAGAAGCAGGAGAAGGAAGAAGAGACAGAAACGGGGTTAAAACAGGACGGGATCCAACTGACGTGGCCTTGAGAGGTGACAATGTTATTTATGTGCTTAAGGTTTCCTCCCTGACCTAATAAAAGCCTATACACACAGTACTGTATGTGATGCCCTGAGCCTGTCAGTTTATTTCTCTAATCCCCCAAACACACACAGACACACACACTTACTCTCTCCATGTCCTGCTTTACAAGGTGTTTTCTCTGTCCTAAGATTAATCATTCCTAAAGAGGTTTAAGGTCAGTTTTTCAATTGAAAAACAAGTGAAATTCTTATCAGCAAAATTCCCATTAAAGGACAAGTTCATTGCATTTTTCCTGTGTCTTAAAACAGTAGTAGTCAGGTGCTCACATGAACATTGAACCCACTTTTTCTTGCTGTAATCATTTCTCTTGTTCATATTAGCCTCTGAAAGATTTTGTTTTGAAGAATTTTTAAAGGGTAGCGATAAGGGACAAAATCCATAAGCCCTGTTTAATGCAATCAAAACTAGTGAGGCTTCAGGGGTGCTGGGGTGTTGACAATGCTGCCCTAAGTCGATCCTCTCAGCACAACACCACAACGGATGGGAAATATTCATCGATCATTCTTGTGTTGTAGCACTCCTCTGTTCTTCAGGAGACCAGGGTTATAAACATAACACATCATTTTTTAACCATGTGACTGGTGCTTCTTTGATGTGCTGTAATCAACAGTATGATTTCTGCAGTGTACTTTTTGTGTAACTCGAGATCAAATTTGAAAACGCCTTACAGAGGATCTGTTAAATGAATGGTTCAGGTTTTTTAAAGCTTGTCTTATTGACGTCCTTATATGCCTCTTGTCACATTTGGCCTGAAACGAAAGTACACTGCAAGAAACTGGGGCCAAGATACACAACCCTGATTCTGTGCAGACAGAACTAAGCTAAATTGAGTCGGTATCTTTCAGTTTATCAGTGTATTTCAAAACTAATTTCAATCTTTTTGTTTCTGACAATAGTTTCAAGTCTGTTTATTGTTCCAGCGTCAGCTCTTTACTTCACAAGTACAGGAACATTAATATTGTAATAGGAACAACTTAAAAAACCCGAACAAGACATTCAGTTATGAAAAGTGAACAATTAAAAAATCTAACTAGAACTTTGAATTTGTTTATTACATTTGCAGTAACCGGTACTTTGTGTATTGTTTCTATATTGTTTACTACAGCTTTTTATGATTTAGCCAAAACATCTGTCAATTATTAGTTATTTATCTTCGGACAAGCCATCTGTGGAAGTGTCAAACTGTTTATGGTGATTTTGGGCTTTCAACTACAGCATATTCATTGATAATAAAGTTGGACATTATACAGCATAATTATTCTTACGCACGAACTAAGACCACGACAAGTTGTCTTAATATGATAATACGATATATTAAGTGACAAAACTGTCAACAGTGTAACATAAAACACTAGTAACAATGCTGGAACACACTGTATCAGACTGGTACATTACCCTGCTGCATGCCGGATGTGTTTTGTTTTTTTTCTCCTTGAATCTACACTGCTGCTGCTTTTCAGGACTTTCAGTTTTGTGTGTTCGACTATATTTGGTATTCTGAAGGAGTTTCTGTATGCAAATGAGCCCACACCTGCAGAAGCAGATGGATGGGATTCATCTTCATCTATTGTGCGAAGGTGTGCACGGACATGTTTGATTAAATGCTAGTTTTCAAGCAGACAGTTCCTACTCACAAATTCAGAACATGTTTTACTTTTTCTGATAAACGAGGCCCCTGGTTTAAGTTGGTTTTTCCATGGGTCTGTTTTTGATCTAGTTCTGTCTTCCTCTTACAGACTTACTTTCTGCTCCTTTCTTCTACACTTTATCTTTCTAATTTAATCAATTTTCTCCACTTTGTTTCTCCACCTCAGTCTGTTTTCTGGTCTTTTTTCATTGTCCCTTTTCTTCTCCCAGCTCTTCTCTTTTGGAGTATTACCCAATTTTGATCAGCCGTCCGATCTTGGCTTGACTGTTTTGTGTCAAGAAGTTACTTAATTCTGGTATTTACCAAAAATGATATCAAACTAGTGATTGTCAATTTATACACCAGGTAGTCTAAAGCAGCATATTCTCATTTATTGAAACATAAAGAGAGAAGAGAAGCATCGGAGAAGCTGGAACCAGATAATCAAAGAACAAAATAAATGTATTTATTCAAATCTTCCATTGTATTTGTACACATTTGCTGTTCAGATAATCTCAATACCGAGCTTTCGCCAGGAGTAAAAATATAAATAATGAATTTAATTTGCTCTTTGGGCCTAACGATAGATAATTCAAACAAATTCAAATATTCTTTTGAGAATATTTTATTGGAGGCAATATAATGTTCATTGTCACTGTGTAAATGGCACTTGTGGTCTCTGAATGAATCCAATTACCCAGGAAGAAAGGCAAATGTGACCTCAGTGTCCTCATGGTTCCTGCCTCACTTCACCCCGGAGACATTATTGTTCCGTGAAATAATTTCAGGCAGTTTGAGTGTTATAAGTGTTAAGTCTTTAAATGGTTGTTGTTGCTATCACACCCATATGAATGAGTAGGGCACCTATTGACCTACCAGTAGATAGTTATCATTGTCGCAATTAGACGGGTTATGGCACGGTGGTAAATATGGCACAAACTAGAGCAGCAAGTCCACATTAGGGAGAATGCTGGAAGGTGAGACAAAATTCTCAACTGTAAAATGAGAGACACCAGTTTGTCAGTGTTGTAACTTTAGTCAGTGTTGTAATTTTAACCCAAACCATAATATCTTCCCTAAACTCAACTAAATCTCCAAATTTATTACTGTAACAATGACAGTTTCAGCCTTCATCTCCCGAGCCCACCACCAGTTCCCTGCACTGCTAGATGAGGTTGACAGTGCTGCTCCATAACAAAGTCCAGTAGTGGTCCAGAAGGGAGGTGATGAAATCTTGTGGTAGAACATGTGAAAACCTTCCTGCAAAGACCAGGCCTATCCAGACTGGAAGATCCCAACTGGCTGTAGAACCTGCACGTTATGGTGGACATGATCAGGGGTGAAATTGGGCTGGTGCTGAGCTTCGCCTCCTTCAACATCACAACATTGGCACTTTTGTTTTAAACATTGCTGCTACCAGACTCTGCCTCACAGTCACCAAACAAATGTAGGACGTACTATAGCTCAGTTATCTTGACTTTAAGAAGCTGCTGTGGGTATGTAATGTTTGTTCGGTTAATTTTGACTAATATGCTGTGGTACCTGCACTTAAAGTGCTCAAATAGTTCAGACAGTGAAGGTTTTGACCCCTGTACTTGGTCATGTCTTTGGCTGTGGTAACATCCAAAGCAAGCGGTAGCCTGTCATCCATACTTTAAAAAACGAATTTAAAAAAATCATCCTTTTCCATTTCTTTAATTTGAACTCGGCTCACGCACCAACACATCTACTGTCACTCCAGCACATAGTGTTATAAATGACCCGTCGCTGACGCAGACTCCACATGCTAACGTGTGCTACGATCAGATCTGTGCCAACATAAAACACTTTGACCTATGCACATGACACACACTCAGCCGGTCCAGACTGCATTAGCTCCTTTTAGTTCTAGTAATGCTTATGCTTTTGTCAGTCACATCGCTGCTTCATTCCTCCTTTTTCTTCCAGCTCTTTAAACTGGAGCCAAAGTGACCACAATTTCACAGCGTGCACGTCTGAAACAATGGAGGAAAACAATGTCTGTGTGTCTTCTGTGAGGACATGATTCATCCTGCCACTTGAGTAGATGGACTTTCCACTGGATTTGCCAGAAGTCAGACCGCCACAACTGTCGGTTTGTTTACGACTGCAAATTCACCCATCCGTCCCGAAGTACACCTCCAGTTCTCGCTGAGAATCACCTGAGCAGCCTCCAAATGTCCAGAATATCAGCATGAGTGTCCTCAGCTAACCTCATCACACAGTGTCCTCTCTCTTTTTCTCTCTGGATTTCAGCTGAATTGGACTTTTGAAGTGTTATTCTCTTTGCACTCAGACAGCTGGGGAGGTGTGACTGTGTTGTTTCACTACAGTTCACTTCATGCCTGCCCCTGACACATGACAAAAGCTCAGAAATAAATGGGTAATGCCTGAGATGTCTTTCCTACAGGACTTTTTAGTTCTTACTCTTTGGGATTTCTGTCTTTATACATAAAAGAGACTTTTACATTTTGATGGTGGTGTAGCCTAGTTGCAAACCTCTGAGACTTTTCCCATATCTGAATTTTTTCTATTCGTCACTAAGCCTGAGACAAGTGCTGCATTCACTGAGTACACAGGATGGGAGAGAAAACAGGCATGAGTACAAGAAGGTAATTAGCTGCAACAAATAAAGCCCTTTTGCATACAGTACATATAAGAATGGTTTAAAAACTGAACAGGGATCACTTTAAAACCAACATGAATGGAAATTTAAACGGCCACATTTCCATGACAACGGGTGAACTCCATCTGCTGAACAAGACTGTGAGATGGTTAAAAACTCCATAACAGCTTCACACAGCTCTTTCTTGAGTTTGCCAACTTGCTAAATCAAATATATTAAATTGTATTTTATCAGCAGCGGCTACTTAACTGTCATTTTGCCTCCAGCCTATGGACAGTAGTTCCTTTTCATAGAAAAAATGTTTTGGGTTTCTCTTTCTAAACAGCGCAGGACCATTGCTGGGATTTTAGTGTAGTGCCTCAAGTTTGAATTATATTTTTGTAACCCATGCTAACTGTCCGCACGAGAAAACCGCTTTAGTGTTTAGTGATTGGCAACAGAGCAGCACTAAATGGCTATTGCTAATGGGCTCATCTCACAGCACTGAAGACCTTTAGGCTATCTCTAAATTAGGAGAAAGACTGGACATTTGTTTCCCAACTTTTCTGCACCTCTCAAGCAGAAAACAAATGAAGGGGGATCTATTATCCCTCCATCCTGCTTCTCTAGGCAGGTCTTCTCTTGATGACCTCCTCCCAGCACAAGATCTGGGGTGGGATTGTGAGGCTTCAGGTAGTTGGTGCTCTCCCGCTCTCCTCCTCAACTCCTCTTGTGGTGATTGGCAGCATCCTCCAGGAGCTCCCAGTGATTATCAGAACAACAGCTGTTTGCAAGCACCCAATTGTGTCACCAGCAGAAATGTCTGCCCATTCAGACATGTATTTTGGGTGGTTTTGGTTGGTGGATGTAGCCTCTGGCCAGCAAAACAGAGTTGGCAGCAGAGTCTGGAAAGGCACCTACTGTACATCCCCATCACTGAGGTGGAAGGTGTCACAGATGGTTGTTTCCCGCGTGCCTCTATTGGCAGCGTTCTGCTGGTCTATATCAATTGGTCAGAGATCAGATGACTAGTAGATTCACTCATAAGACAAGAACAGCAGCTTTTATGTGCACTTGCGGCTACATTGGGCCAAACACCTTCACGCCATCATAGCTGGAAAAGTCTGTATCAGATTAAAATTGCAGGTATGTCGATAGGTGTGGAGCCTGTAGGCTGTGGTTCACACTAGCCCCTTTGATTAGACAAAGGAAAAAACTTGTTACGCATGGAGCCTATATTCGGCGGGCTGTGCTCAAAGAATCTGGATTAAGTACAGTATATTGCGCCAGTACAGTATATAACTAACCATCTGTACAACATGTAGAAATGTTGACTGTGACTTAAAAAGACACAATAATAGGTCTGTATTTTACATGGCAAACCTTACACTTGCTTAAAAAATTCGAATTTTTAAAAACCTCAACATTTTCCTCTTTACTTTGTGTGCTGACGTCGCCTTGGGAGCGCAGCTTCTTCTGAGAAATAAACCGCAGTCACTTCAGTAAATGAAATTGAAAATGCCACACCAGCTGCTTAAGCGCCCCCCCTAATCTCTGCTGCGCCGTGAGCATCCGAAGCCACAGTATCTCCATACGTTTGTGGCCCCGAAGGAATCAGTCAAACTCCTGCCAAGTCTCAGCTCAGAAATATGTTGCTCTTTTGCTCTGGGACATTTACTTCTGTGTGTAACTGAGGATTTACTGTCAGTCCACACAGAGAGATGGGAGCATAAACCTGACTGTCACATCAAAATATCTGTATTTAACTGGAATCTACTTATCTATGACGTTTACGTACACTGTATTACTGGGTGAAACATTCAAATCTATAATTATGACTGCACCATTGAATTAAACTTTAAAATTTTCTAGATTTAGACACATCTTCCCAAAAATTCTATATATTTTAACCATTAATCTTTGGAACAGCCTTGTATTACATCAATTTCAGATAGTTTTCCCACCTCATGATTTACTGTATGTATAGTTCCAATGTTTGGGGTCAATGCAGGAAGCAGTGGCTCTATTATTTTGTGAGGTATAAAATACATGGAGGTCAGGGGGGACTCGAGTTTGTGTCCTGCCCAGACATTTTTAGGTTTTTGTTAATCACAGCCGTGGCTTTTTATGACTGTAACCAAACAGTAGTTACCATTGAAGATATTATGGAAAGTGAGATTTTTTTTTACTTTTGCATTTGACATATATATATTCAAATTTAACACTTCCCAGGATTTTGCAGAATAAACATTTACATTGATGATCTGGAAACTTTCAGATCGTCAGTGGAATTTAAAAAGCCGATGGGGAATGCAGTTTCGTGCCACTGCATGTATAGCATGGCTTTCCAGCAGTTTGGTATTATAGTGCTACAAAGTAGGGGAAGCAAAAGAAACTGATTTACTTTCATAACTAACAACTTTAACTTACACGTATATTCTTAAACTTTGACGGTGTAAACAGAGCAAGGAAATGTGTTTTATGTGCGCAGGTCCTGATGAGGCGATGAGCAGCAGGCGATTGATGAAGAGGTGAAGTGTGAGTCACTAAATAAAATAATCCCTAAGGTTCTAACATTTAAACCTGTATAAACCTTACATTGTATAATTAATGTGATATTTTCATTACAAAATTAGCTTTAAGGGGTAAATCAACAGGAAAAAAATATTTTAAGAACAAAAGCGATACCCATCAGTATGTCCTTAAATTAAAGACTTAAACCCCTGAGGTACAGCCTGTCCATATACACGTACAAAGAAAGATTAAACTGAGACTGAGACATTGAATTCAGTCATTTAAGAGGTCATTGAATTCACTAACTGGATAATTTCTGTCTTTGACAAATTGGATCTTACAATTACAATTATTTTCTTCTTTTTAATATATTCTACTGCCCAAAGCATCTTGAATTTATCACTAGATTCTTCACAGCATTTGGTGATGTTGAGAAAAACTTCATAATCAGTCAGTAACATCTTCTTGCAGCGTAAAACACAACTTTAGATTGTGTGGAGACCACAGGCGTAGATTTGGCTTAAACACTGGTAAGGGCATTTTCTGTCTGAAGAACAAATATACACAAGTTGTGTGTGTGTGTGTGTGTATTTGTTCTGTATCTCACATCAGCTCAGCTCTTTATTCTCCAATATTAACTAGAAGCAAAGCAGCATAAAGACCATGAAACATGAACATAATAAAAACACAATAAGGCAACTGAAGATATGCTGGGAGCAAGGGAATAGCAATACGGAGATTAAAGATTAAAGCAATTCTGAGTTATGTGAGGACATTATTAGCATATACAGTATAATCTCTTGCACATTCACGCATCAATAGCTTCACGAAGGTCAATGTGTTCATATTGAATAAGTGCATTTGCATGTACATAACTAAAGTAGGAGCGAGTAGAGAGGTGCTGTTGACTTCTCCTGTCAAGTCAGATTTACAGAATAGTTTGGTATCAGTATAGAGATTGTTAGATGTTTTTGAGTGAGGTTCACCCTTCTAACCAATCAGATATTGGTTATATTTGATAATAGAATAGAATAGAATGCCTTTTATTGTCACTATACTTGACTGCCAGTCATTCATCTTCATACAGCGAGTTAACAGATTAACAGGTCAAATATACCATACTGTAACATTTTGTAGAAAACACAAACCTGGAAACTCTGCATACAATAGACCCTGCTGGAAACGTTATGTTGTAATAAATGACAAGCTCACCTGGCTTTGTATTTGTAGTGACAATTCAGTAGCACCTTGCACATTGGTAGGGGCATGTTCCTACCATTTCTAACCAAATTGGCACCTTTTTTGGGGAGACAGTCCAAGATGGTTTAAGGTTAAAAAAACTGATCTTCTGCCTTCAAAAATCAGAATATTTTGCTGCACTGATAGTCCCCAAACATACAAAGCCTCAAGTACTACTCAGAGGCAGTGAAAGGGAGATGCAATAAACTACTGTACGTAACAAACAAGACTATGAAGATGTTGAAAAAATTCCAGCCCTCAAATGCACTTTTAAATCTTCCTGATTCTGAAAGTTTCTATTTGCGAAAGCAATTTGCCTGAGGCTGAGAGAATCTGTAAGTGACTTGTATGTCTGATCAGACCTGTACTCCAGGCTTTTGTTGCTCAGACCCCCTGCTCCTCTACCTGCAAATCCAGCAGTTTGACCTAATAATGTCTCTGTAAACATCACCAGATCTCTGCCACGAGCTGCCGAATTACTTCAAGTTGTCATACTGCACAACAGACGTCAGGCTCTGTTGAACTACTAGAACTGAACACAAAAGATCTATTAAACAATGTGTTCAGAATTTAAAAGGAAATGAGTCATCTGTTTCAACAGGTTTCTAAAATGCATTTGGGCTGTTGTTGTATCATACATTTCTTGTTTAGTCGTACACTGCAGACTAACAATTGCTGGAGTCTTTCATTTTAAGCTGCATCTGCTGATCTGGTAATGTCTTTGCATTTTCAGCAACCTAAAAGTACAGAGAGCTATAAAAACTCCAACCAATTAAACTATAAACAACTTTACTGCTCACATCCGGCGAAATAGCTTTTCAGTGTGACTTAAAATCTGAAGCTTGACATAAAGTCAGATTTCCCAAATGACCTGGAGTCCACAGAGCTCTTGGAGAAAGCATAGTAAGCAGAATAACAAAACTTCTACCACATTTCTTCTCTAAATGTCAGGAGAGTTATTACAAACTCGTTAGTTTTCATGGAGACCTTATACACTGAAGTTAATGAAACAAACTGAATTTCCAATAAGTGCAGTTAAACATCGAGTTGTTGGCATCATCACATCAATACCTCAGTCACAGCCCAAAAAAGTCCTACTTCTGATCTTTAGTTATTAAAAGAGAGAAGTTCCCATCCTGAGGTTAGAAGTCTGGGAAGAGGTAATGGGATTGGGCTTCCCAGTGCTGTTGTGCAACATAATCCTGATTGGCTCTCACCTGGCTGTCGCTGGATTTTGTCACAGCATATCTACACAAAGTTGAGCTTTTCTTAACTTTTCCCTGTTGCTTTGCTGGCGTTTCTCAATACAGAGGGTGCACTGAGCCAAGTTTCCATTAACAGTGAGTGGCAGTTGTTGCTGTGCCAGTGATTGGCTGTTAAGGGGATGGAGTTTCAGACACTGTTTGACCATACTGATCAGGATGTCAGACCGCAGCTCAGAGCTTACTCTAACTGAATGTGGCTCTTGCCTCCTGGTGGTGAACCCTAACCTGAATCTTCTTAGTTTGGATGCCAAAACCGGACAGGATTTGCCTTTGACACCCGACTATAGTTTGATTCCTTATCATTCATGTTCTCTCTTCTGAGTTTTGAGTGGTATTCACTTGTTTCTGCATTACCTTTGACTTCCTATAGCAGATTGCCACATTGGTGAATGCTTGGCAGTATTTCAACAATAGAATTAGAGGGTCTGCACTTGACGATTTGACATGAACTGAGCACAACATCATTAATGCTTTTGAGGAAAGACTGTCTCAAAAGACGAGCTATCCCCATTTGACCGATTAATCAGGTCTTGCCCTCTCTGTGATGGTAAATTTTTAATGATGCCCTTAAGTTTTGCGTTTAGTGATGTAGAACATAAAACTATGACTTTTGCCTCATTAACTAACCCATTTATTTCATACAATAACACAGACAATAATGAAAACTGAGAGCCACAGTCTCCTGGCAGTATTTGTGTCACACAGCAAATTGCTGGGAAGACAAATAAGACCAGAGGAGCAAGGTGGGAATCATTTTTTAAGATATGAGAGGGGTAGAGTTTTAACTGTAACAAGAGAAGAAAAAGAAGCTAGGCAGCGAGCTACTGTGACTTGGGTGGCGGAGATTTTACAGCTGCTGCTGCTGCAAGGAAAACAGATTCCTCCTGACTACTTGTTATGTCCTAAATACATCAGTGGAGCTGCTAAAATACCAAACCACAGTACCTCAGGGTGACTTTGACCGGTTCTGCCAAGATAACAGGCAGCAGCATCAATAAACATCAGCTCCCAGAGACAATAACACAACTTCAGATGTTTACTGAGCCCCAGCAGACTGGAACTCTCAGGTACGACATTATCTCCACCTGACTGACAGGAAGGAAAACTGTTTAACTTCTGACAACCATTTGTTGACCCAAATACCTCACATGCTGTATCTGTGCTGCTTAAACACATCCACCTCTTAGTATAATTATTTGAATTGCTATCAAATGTTTCCAAACTAAACTTCAATTTCATGGTAATGTTTAGCGTCTGATATCAATATATCATGCAGGTTTCAAAGCACACACCTGATGTATTGTGTTGCTAAAATAGATCAAATTTGTGTATTCTATAATCCCTGTCACGGGCATATCTCTTATGGAACGTGTCTGTCAAAACAGGGATAAAAATAAGTGTTTGAAACATTTACAGGACTTGAAACGTGCCAGTGGACAGAGCTGGGTTTGTTGGTCTTACACTGTGTTGGAAAAGTCCTTCCTCCTGGTTGTTAAAGATACCAGTTCATCTGTACAAGCTGTACACGCTACTTAAAGCCAACAAATACTGGCTAATGTGAAACCTAATTTCCTTTATTCACTCCCTTTAACTTCCAAGGCTGATGCAATTTTTAATAAAATCAAGAGATGAGCCAAAATATTTAAAGTAAAAAAAATGGCCCACAAAATACTGTGTAATGTATTAACAAGTTAAATTAAACACTAGTATCAGCTAACTGACACTATGCAAATAGCTAGTTAAGGCTTCATCTGATGTGTCTGCAATGATTAACAATATGGGTAACCCTTTTGGTGTAAGGCATAATGCTCCAGTGGTAGGTTTTCCTTGATGTGAACTCTTGGGACAATACATTTTAATAAAAGTAATAAGGAAATAGTTACTGTTTATCAACTTTCTCCTCTTTTCGCATGAAGACAGAGCTGGATGATCCAGCCTGGCCCTAAAGGTCCAGACCTTCAGTTATTAGTCTGACAAAGGGTTGTCCAACACTCAAGGGCTGCTGTCCTGCTTGTTTTCCAACTAACCCTGCCCTGCCCACTGCTGATTACCTGGATCAGATGTGTTCAGCCAATCAGGCGCCGTAACTGCAGGGATGGTTGGAAAACAAGCAGGACAGTGGGCCTTGAGGACCATGGCTGGACATTTTAAAACCTTCTTACCTACAAGGTTCAAGTATGTTGTAATTTGACTGCACACATAGTGAGGTGATAGTCTGTGGGTGAAGTGTACGTTGATTGTTTGAATACTGAGTCAATGTGGCAACCACCGATTCTCTTTTTTTTTTTTTTGTTCCTTTAGCATATTGAGATCATATCTGAACAACTATTGGATTGATTACCACAAAATATGGTACACAATAATTTTCAGTAACAACAACGTTGCAGCAGGATTTATATCAAAAACATGTAAAGTTTGCTTTTTAAATCTAAAAGACTACTTTTGCATGTATTTTTTGTAGGTTTTTGGGAGCTGTTGCTGTCTCTTGCTTTTAAAATTCAAGAAGCTTCCTCAAACCCAGTGACGCTCAGTCAAGTTGCTCTTGACAAAGTCAGATAAAGAGGATTCAGCTGTGGGCAGGTCCCAGATGTTGCTCTGTCCAGTGCAGTTTAATCAACCTCTCTTTGATAAAGAAAGGTAAACAGTGAGCAAGTTTATTCCACCCCAGGTGGAAAAACTTTCAGCATCACAGAATTTTCTCCTCTGACTAAAATAGATCCACCAAAGAGCAGAAGAGGCTAATAAAGGCATCAGCAGAACATCAGAGTGAGAAAACACAGAAGCAACATAAGCAGCATCTCTCAATTACTCCTGCTATCTGTTTCTTCCTCGTACAGACACACACATAAAGTACACACATACAAAGAAACACATACTGACAATAGAGTCGCAAACATCTCCCAAAGCCCCTCACTGCGACAAAACAGTTTCTCATCCAATCGTGGGATAGATATAAGCTCTTTATCTGCCTCGTTTTCACAAACATAAAAAAGCCCGTGCACATGCACATGTACACACAACCACACACACCTCAGGATTTGACACAAACAGCCAGAGGAGCTGTGAGGAAGCTGCTGGTTGAATACCAAAACAGCTCTGAGTCTGACACTGAACTTTACTTCACAACAACAAAATAATGACCAGACCTCCTGCTGTGGAGTTGCTCCGGTAGGTTAAGACACTGCCAGGATACTGTCAAAATAAAGAATTTAGGACTAGTGATTTCCTAGGTGACAGAGTTGGTCATTTTAGTAATGAGGCATCCCAGCATGCTTAGGGTGCCACATCATTCAAATTATGAGAAATTATGATTTGTTTAGTCAAGCAGGTCAATACCTATGAGCCCTCATCCTATTCAAATAACGAAGAGACAGAACTGCAAATCTGTTCAGTCAAATCAGTCAATTTCTTCCCTGAATAAAAATTTGTGCACAAATTTCTACCTTCAGCGTTTTTAATTGAAGAGTTTCATGCTAAAATCACAAATTGGAAACCTTTACTTTAGAGTCAGACACTCATATTGTTATTTAAATATTTATATTTATTTATTTATATTACATATTCACTGTCCAACCCTGTATCATAAGACTTATGTTCCCATGCAACTGAACTGCAGCTGTGATGCAATCAGGGAGAAAAAAAGAAATGTTATTCCTGATTCATGTTAATGTTAAAGGAATTTACGGAAAACTTTACTACTGACCATCTGTCGAAGGTGAAAAGTGTGGGATCTAAAATGTCAAAGTTAACTGATGTTAACAGTTTTGTTAATTTTCTTGCACATCTGGCAGCCTGTCTGTCAGCACAAAGCCACAACCACACTACAACTGTTTTACCACAGATGTCCAGGCGAACTACTGAGTAAGACACCACTTTTATTCTGCCTCAAAGCATCAGTTTGTTAGGTAATGATGTACTGTTATCCTTGTCAGGGAGGTAAAAAATTGTGAGACTTTCTCCATTTAAATTTTATGCAGTGAAAAGTGTATGTTTCTGTGCAAGATATTTTTTGAATGAAAAAAGTAAATTTAAATGAGCCTAAATAGTACAGGGCTGTAAAAAATTGTTTGAGGTTAAGTTTATGAAAGAAAGCACTTTGGTTGAGGTTAGAGAAAGATTCCAGTTTTGTTTAAAAGAAAATTAAAACATTATGTCTTGTGACCACAGCATAAGATTGAATTGTCAGATTTTTGATAGGGGAGTCTAGGGCTGTGGCACATTGTATCACCATATCATACTGTTTATCATCATAATTCCATTATAGAAATTACTGATATTGATGATATGACTGTGAGATGACTTGTTTATATGCATGCTGTAACGTTACGAACATGAGTTTGATTTCACACATAAGAAGAGTTTAAGGAACTGTTAATTCAGAAAAAAGAGTTTGTCATCTGTGATTTGTTGCATCAAAACCTGAGTCAACAAACGGTGGAAACGTTAAACAGAATTTATTCCCTACAATAAAAGAAATAATTGCTGGAATGGAGACAGAGGCAGCGGCACAGAGTCAAAGACACAATGCCAAAGTACTGAAAAGAACTGAGTAGAATGAATAAAAAATGCAGCCCAGATACAGCTGTGAAGGAAATATTTCATTTTCATTCTATTTTATTTCAGCTAATTAATTAGTTTAGTTTAATACTTGTTGAGGATCAGACTTTTTTTAAAACACTTTTTGTCTACACAGCTCTAAAGACGTTATGCTCTGACTTGTGGCCAAAAGTTTTTTGTTGAATTGTTCTTTTTTTGTAATATACATACAACATAGCTGTAAGGGATACTTTAACTCTCACTGACTACTCAAAAATGGTGCACAGTAAATATGGTGCTATGTATAGGGAGTAAATTTGGACACAGCCTGAAGTCTGTTGCACATTAAAGAACCCAATGGATGGATTAAAGAAACTATGGAGGGTTTAGGTCAATTTAAGTTTTGAATTGAACTCAACACATGCCCCATATTTAAGGACTATGATAAGAGCACCAAGATTGTTAATGGCTCAAACCGTTGTAGTGGCAGGAACTAGGCTGTTTTGTAAATTAGATTTTTTTTAAATCTCTCCTCATCTTTCATTATTTAAGATAGGATAATCGTTTATTAATCCCGCACCAGGGAAATTCACATACCACAGCGGCTCACTCAAGTGTCACAAAAATACAAAATATTTAATATACTGTAAACAGCATCCCCCCCAAAAAAAGCAACAAAATATAGAATGCAATAAAAAAAATGAGAGATAATATTGCACAGGAGAGCTCTACACATGTATCCTTCATTCTTCATTTTGTCATGTAACACCAAAACAGGATTTTATTTGACATAAATTAAAATATAATGTAATGCTTTGCACATAGAAATTGCAAGCAGGAATCTCCCATCGTGACATCTGTCCTCGTTAGTGACACCGTTACGGTACAGTGTGCGCTCTGCTGTATATCTCTATGCTGTTAATTATGTCGTTTCATCTTTTTCTACTTCTGATGTGCCTCAGTATTGCACGGTGTTTGATATATATATATATATATAACTTCAAGCTGTTACAACTTTTTTAATCAATTATTGAGAATTCCCTCGTGGATGAAAAGAAAAAAGGTTTTTCTGATTAATCACAGGCAGTTATTCATATGAGTTGACACTTTTCTTTTTGAACTTGGATGTCTTTTCCATCCAGACTCTTTAAGAATTTATATCTCAGTGCACTGAAGCTGTGTGAGGCCAAAACCAAGCGACGCTTCTTGTTGACATGTTCTTTATTCAGTTTGAAGCCAGAGAACATGCTTTCTTTACCCCCTTATCTTTCACTTTTTCTTATTATCATTAGCTGAACTGTTTTTGGGTGTTAGTGCCACAGGCCAAAGTGCATTTTTTTCCATAAAAGGTACGGTTAAATGCTTCTGCCAACAAGTGAAATTGTGGGTGACATGCACATCTCTCCAGACTCATGCATGAGTCCAAGTGGACGTTTGTGCCAGATGAAATGAAATTCCCCCAAGGCATTCCTGAGATAACGCGTTCACAAAAATTCACAATCACCTCAACCTTTAACCACCATCTAATCCGTTCATTCTTCTGTTTATTCCTCAGGAATAACAACTGAAATGGTGGGTCAAAATATTTGGACACGGTGCAATATTTGGAATTAATTTCATCTGTAAGTTGAGTGTTTGCTTGAGATGACAGGATGTGAGATACTGTTCAGTCACATGGTTGGCAAAGGCTCCTCTGAAATCGTGATCTGCTACAGAGAAATCACTGCCTGCCTCTGCTGAACTTTTTTCTATGCAACACAGCTTTCAGGACTTAAAATAACTTTTTTTATTATTTATACTGGTTGAGGCTGAACTTTATTGAGCTGACATGAGACAAAAATAATAGAAAATACCTAATAATTTTGCTATTTACCAATTATTAAAAGCAAAGTCATATATATCAGATTCATAAGAGTTTTCCCATTGTAAGTACAGTTTGAATGTTCGCATGAATGCTAATTCAAGTTGGAAATTCATTTAATTCCAATTTGGACTCACATAGAAATAGCATAAAAATCAGATTTTTTAACATCTAATTGATTAGAAATACAGTGTAGACATATTATAAATGAGTATTATAGCTAGAAATACATTTTTTAAAGAAAAAGTTACATAAACGTACAGACAACTCTTATCAGCAAACATTAGTACTGTCTTCCAATTGCATGTTTTGTTTGCTTATTCAGGTTTATTAATTTAAAAGGAAAACCAATCATTAGAAAACGTTTTGGCAATGGTGGCAACGCAGCTGCTAAACATGGTAATGACTTTGTTACTCCAAACCTTAGTGTCCACACTGGCCCACTCCACCTGCTTCCAGATTGTCAAGTTCTTTGTGTATCCTGTGGACCTGCATCTTGCCAACTTGCTGATTACCTGTTTTATTGACCTGCCAATCTTCACTGGTTCATTAAAATCACCTCACTACATCTGCTTGGGTCTGTTTCCCTGTGTCTCATACCTCAACTGTGACAATAATGAGCATTGTTGGCAAGTTTTCTTTATTGGAAAACAAAAACCTGATGGAAAAGTGTGGTAGAAGTCACTAAATGATGATAATGTGAGCCATAAAAAGCTATTATAAACTGGTGATTATACACTGCAAAAAATGGGTATCTAACCAAGTCTTATGATCTTATATTCAGCCAAAAAGTCTTTTTGATCTTGTTTTGAGAGTGATATACTAAGCAAGCACAGAAATGTGTAATGATCTTACTGCAAAAGCAGATTATTTCACTT
>JAUMHL010000011.1:1574689-1585062 GCA_032362345.1 Sandelia bainsii
AATATAATAACCTCAATTTTGTCTGAATTAAGGAGTAGAAAATTACAGGACATCCAAGCCTTTATGTCTTTTAAACAACAACAATATAACAATAATAAAATAATGTGGCTAAATATACTAATACTATTTTCTTCCAATAAATGAATCCACTAATTTAAATCAACTTCTTACTGATCATAAAATAATTATTTCTTGTGATGAGCGATGGGATCTTGAACATACAGTTGTAATTTCTGCCAAAGTTGGTTTTGGTTAATTTACATCCGCTCAATATCTAAGTAACTTCAGTAGTAAATATTCAGTGATAAGTGTAAGTAGGGACTGAAACCAATTTTTCAGGGGCTTTAAATGTGTCCCCCCCCCCCCAAGATTCTTCAGCTGTTATAAAAAAATAATGGCACCTTAACTACAGGTGTGCATACTTTCTGAAAACCCACCCACTTTGCTGCATTCCCACTTTTCTGACTCAGCTCGAGACCTGATCACCCATCAGAATTTCCCTGGCAGCTCCCACGGTGACCACTTAAGTTTTTACCTCCTATTATCCAGATAAGATATGCTGATAGTGCCCATATGTTATTACCAGCTAGAAATTATGTCTGTGTATGCATATCTTAGGAATACTCATTATCTGATTGGAATCTGGTAGATTGTCCAGCTTTTTTAGACAGAGCTGAAATTGGAGGGATGTATGCACTTTCTTCAAGGTCACTTTTACAGAAACTGTCAAGACTAAAAAACTTTCAGCATTATTTAATAATTTAAACTCTCAAATTTGTTATTAGTGCTCTAGGGCAGACGACAGTCAGGTACGAACCCCAGGGTTGGTGTTTCACTTCCCGGTTCCCCCAGATTCCTGGCCACCTATCAAAGTGTCACTGGGCAAGACACTGATCCCCAAACCCTTGGTGCCTCAAAGGGGCAGCCTGTCCATAAGAATTTCCCCAAGGGGGAATAAAGAATCAATTATTATTATTAAGCTCTCTACAGCCCTTCGGGTATTTGTGATTATTAAAATATAATAAATTACAAGCTGCAAAACTTACTAATCAAGCAGAAATCATTGAAATTTTCTGACTAGATAGAAATTTTGAAGTAAATATCTCTGCAGTCTGACTTCACTGGAGATAGCACATCTCTACAGTCAGATGCGTTTTAGAGCATATTTATACAAAAAAATAAATAAATCAAAAACTGTTACATACTATAGCTTTGAGAGGCAAATGTGAAAACGCCCAGTAATAATAAATTTGACACTATAAAAATCCAGAGAGTTTAGACTTCTTACCTCCACATAAACTGTCACTTTGTAATGTTAATATACTAATCTCAAAGGTTCAATGTAAAAAAAAGCCTCCTATACGCACAGGAGGCTTCTTATTTTATGTGATATTTGTTTGGATGGTGTGATACAATTTGATACGCGATACGATAATGGTTCCTCTGAACCATTATCAGAAGCAGTACAGAACACTTCTCAACTGGATTAAACTGCTCTGTAGCAATCTGTGGTTAGATGTTTGTCTGAATTTATGAAATCATAATAACATCTTTTGTATTCTTGCTCATGTCTCCTCAAACATCTTTGTCTTTGGAGAGCATGTTTAATCATAGTGGACTGAAACAATTCAAACAAGGAACCTGAAAGTGAGTGTCTCACGTCAGACATCTGAGACACTCAGTTATCACATCGTGTTCACAAGCGGAATGTATAGTAGAAAATTTTAAAAATGTACCTGTGCTCAAGGCGGACGACCCAGGAACCTTTATGTGACATTCTCTTCATGGCATTTCTACATTATTAGGAGGTGGATCAACAGGAATCAGATGAGGGATGACACATGACAAAGGTCATGGTAAAGGTTGTGCATTGGAACCAAACTTGTGACGTCGAGACTGAGCTGGTATGTGCTACTGAGTGACCTGACAGACTGTAAAATACATGAAGAAGAACCAATGAACAAATCACCATCTTTTCTTTTTCTTCTTCTTACTTCCTTTAGCTCTGTGACAACACCTTCTCAGGGTAACCTTTGGTGAGTAAACCTTTCTGTGATTGGCTGCAGAGACGGCAGTGAAAGGAAAATGTCATTGTTTGATAGAAAGATATGAGGCTCTGCTGTTCGTTGTCTGTGTTGTGTAGGATTGTGTATGTGTGTGTGTCCATCATATAATTCCTTAAGTATTGTTTGTTCAATGACCCGATCCCTCTCATGTCAGATATTCTTTTCAAACCCATGTTTACTCAGGAGAAATTTTTACCGCGCTCACTTACTCACAAGCTTTTCTTGTTGCTGTTTGAGGAAGGTGATATGAGGCACAGCTTGTATGTCAGAGTTTGTAGAATAAATATGTTGACAAAACCTGTTCTGCTCCAAATGGTCCATGGTTGATGCAAGCAGTGTATGCTTTCCAGTCGGCAGGCCCTGGAATCCATTTCAAGCCATTTTTACTCTCTGGGAAGCTTTAACCATGACACCATAATCCACATTGTTACTGTTCTTCCTGTATTTACATGTATGGTTAAAATGCAAATACAGTAATTGTATATGGTTATGGTTCAGTTTTACATAGTGATATAAAGATAACCTTGGATGTATCATGGACCATCATGAATGCTTGGATGTATTTACAGTGACTGGACAGATTCCAGACATTCAGGGGGTTTATAAATCAGCTTCTAGACCAACAGAGCAAAAATCATCAGGTTTAGTGATTATTTATGGCAACTGCAAATGTTAATACAGAAAAAAGAAAGTGTGTGTGGATAATAACTCTGTAAGCTTTGTGTCCTCTGTATCTCTGCTATTAAACTTAATAAAAGAAAAAAATACTAGACTAGGTTCAGTTTGTGTCTCCCACATATTACATCCATTCGAGTCAGTGCTGACTCTCCATATATTCCAGACAGCAGTAGCCTGCATTGCAGTCATTTCTAACTCGAGTCATTTTTACAATAATACAATAAACAATCTAAATTCTAATGGCATTTCCTGAATCCTGATGAATTATTCTAGGTGGTTGCAGTGAAAAACAATCCAATTTGGTCAAAGAAAAGTATTTTTTTTCAGTTTCTTGCGGATAAAAATTTCTTCTTACACAGTCACACAATAGTACTGTATTTATAAGTGTTTCAGCATTGTTTTGAAGGAAAAATTAATAATAATAATGACTAGATACAGTTATAGACAATAAATGTAAAGACAAATGTAAATTATAAATATTTACTACTTTACTTCGAATGACAGTGTAATCCCCAAGAAACTATATTTTTATTATATTTTTCTAGCAGATTGTTTTTGACTCCAGCCACCTAGAAAAATCAATGAGGATTTGGGAAATACCTCCAGAATTTGGGTGAGTGTTGCCCTTGGGGAAATTTTTGTGACGCCAAAGGTTCAGGTTTCAGTGTCTTGTCCAGGGACATTTTGACACATGACCAGGAATCGGGGGAACTGGGGTTCCACAAACCACCAGCGCTGGGATTTATAGACAACTGCCCTACCAACTGCACCATTGTTGCACAAGCTGGTGCTATATAAGACCAGCTTTGGCTTAATGGGTCCAATGTTCTGGCAACAGTATTAATGCAACTGAGATTTGGACTCTGGAAATTTGGCAACTCTAGAATGTTGAGAATGATGAAGAAAACAAATCTTCTCCCAAGTTGCATGTTTCTTATAGAATATGAATATTTTACTGTGCAACCTTACATACTGTAACATACTTGTGTCATAACAGACTGCAGTGGTTCTGTTCTGACTCAACACTGTGGTCCTCTAAACTTTGGAGGTGAACTTCAACTGTTTTATTGACCAAAGTGCAGACATGATAAATAACTTTCTGTCCTTTTGCCTCTCATGTGATAAAAAAACAGGAGCAGGATCAAATGTCACGTTGATGTTGATGTTGATGCAAATGTCCTTGTTTGGGTCGGTCATGAGGGCTCGTTCCTCTTGCACCACTGCTCTGTGATGGACAGAACTGAACAGTGTGTGTGTGTGTGATTGAACTCCTCGTCCTTCACTTTCCCCTCCTTCACACTCTATAATAAGTTTCCGGTACGTGTGTTTGTGCATTATCTGCTGTGTGGTTTGAGTCGAGTGTTCATTTGCTCATTGTATGCGCGTGTTTGTGTTTATCAGTATTTAAGAAGCCTATCACCCAAAGGTCATCTCACAACCAATGTCAAATAGTGACTGATTGTCGCTGTGGACGACGGTTGGGTACCGTGGTGACCACGTGTGCAGGACGTGGGTAGAGTACAGAGCTGTTGGGGTCAGATTTGTCTCTTGGTTTTCTATAGTTGTGTGTACATATTCATCAGTCTAACATGCTCATGAATATTTATGAAGCAGTTTATGTTCATACATATTTATGACAGTAATAGGTTTGGAAATCTTGCTGTGTTACAGGATTGTGTGAATCTGTGTGTGTATTTCAATTGCTGTACATTTACAGCAATAGTTAGTCTCAAAGTAACAGGAACATGTCGCAGTGTAATGAAATACAGGCCAACAATCTTGCCGTTAATGTTACCAGTGTGACGTTTGCAGTGTTCGGTGTTGATTCAGCTCTGTTGTTGTTTTGTGTGTGAAACCTGCTGTCAAAAGTCTTCAACTGCAGCATCCACTTTAAGTGAGCTGTAATGCCTCAGGGTTTCCCTTCAAACGTGGGTTACCTAAAAGGTTAGCCAGCTAATATGATCGTGCTAAAGGAATTGTTTGACTGTTTTGAAAATAATTGATTTCTTGTTCAGCATTAAATTAAAAAAGAATCGATATTATGTATGGGTCAAATAGTAACCTGCAACTCGTCAGTGAGTGCAAAAAAGAGGAAACAGCTAGCCTGGCTCTGTCTAAAGGTAACAAAAACCACCAGTCAGCTCGCTGATTAACATTTTATATCTTGTCTGTTTAAATCGAACAAAAACAGAAGTGTAAAAAGAGCAGTTTCCACCAACCTGTGATGCTCCAGAGAGTTACAGTGAATTTGTGTATTGACATTTAAAATGCTTCCATTTCAAATTATTCTATTAAATCAGTCAGATGTTTGGTTTCTTAATCTCAAACAATGTTATCTTCAATAACAGTACACTCTTATTATGAAATACATATCTTATTTTGAAATAAATAATATAATGAGTCAGTAGATAAGATTAGTAATGACAAATTAATTTAAACCTGAGCACTTTAAAAAACAAAACAAATAAAAACACATTAATAAACAAATTAGTTTGGCAAATCATCAAACTGTAATATATTTACCTGTGATTTATGGAACAAACTTACATGGTGCAACGATAAAGAATCAGATCAAGGCCTTAAACATTACAGGAATTATCATCACATAATAAATCCAGTGCTGCACTCACCACTGTGCTGAGAACAATTAATTTTTTAACTTACCTGACTTTTTAATATGATACAGTACAACTGGTCCAACAAAACCTTCTGCTTTTATTTCAAGTTAAAATAACACAGATTAATCTCAAATCTCAAATTAAAAATTTACCTTAAGGACTGAAGTTGCGGTTACAGGACAAATATGTCTCCAGCATCATACACAGGCGACTGTGTATAATCTTCCAGCTTTTCTTTTATCTTGAGATTTATGATGTTACCACCATGTGGAATATACAAACAACACCTGAAGGCATCAAACAGATTTCTCATTACATGTGTAGATTAGTATAACTGAGAAAAAAACACATAAATGTGGTATGATCCTTCAAAACCAGACTTCCTCTATGACAAACACGGTACTGATGAGCCCTCTCTCCGTTATGAGTTGAACCTGCTCTCTGTTAAAACTGTTTGAGTAGAGGATGATGGGACTAAAGACCTCGGCTCCTCCCTGAAGGTTTGCGTACTGCTGATGTGAAGGCATCACTTCAAACAGATTTATTGGCTTTTAACCTACAAATTGCCTCCTTTGTTTCCTCAGCAGTAACGGCTGATGGGAGGATTTCACTCAATCGTTTGCCTGCTGATTGCAGATCTAATGAACTCAAATACTTAATTTCACCCACAAGCGGCGGGTGAATATGACTCTCTGAAATGTTCCTGAAAAACACCAGTGTTTCTGCGTCACAGTTTCTAACTTTATGTATTATGTTACATGTTTGATTTGACATAATTGTGCAGTCAGACGTCTTGCTGCCTTGAAGCCTGAATCATTATAGATCTTTCTTCTTCACTTCATTAAGCTCGAGGCTGCATATTCTCCTTTTCTTTTGTTCTTACAGTATCAGTGTCTCCTTAATGTTCTTATATCTGATTATCTTCAGACTTTGACACTCTGACATTTTGTTGGTACGGTACTACTGGAGCAGTTTCAGCTGTCTCTGCTAATGTGTGTCAGACCCTGTGTTAATGATGTTGAGCCCTCACTTCACAGGGTGATCTGAGCCTTTAAATATCTAAATTTGCGGTATTTTAGAAAATCAAATTCCATGTGACATTAACTGAAGGTAAAATAATATTTTAGCGCATTAGCTGAAAACGCTGGCAGTGTAAAAGCGTAGCAGACAGCAGAGGTACAGGTAAAATCTGGTGGTAGCATCCATTTAATCTACTGATGTCATACAAAAACTAGTATCACTGTGCTCTCTAAAAGTCCACCTCAATCATTTGGCCTTATTTCCCCTCCTAGGAAGTGATTAAGAGAAAAAAACTTTTTCTGTTCTGTTTGTTGTTGTTCTTCTCTTGTTGCCTGCTGTTCTTTTCTCTCTCCTCTTTTCTCTCATGCCAACCGGTCGAGGCAGATGGCCGCCCACCCTGAGCCTGGTTCTGCTGGAGGTTTCTTCCTTTAAAGTTTTCAGTTTTGCCTCTCCACTGTTGCATAAAGCTTTCTCAAGTGGGTTTTCTGCATAATTCTATATATAGTTATATTCTGTAAGGTCTTAAACCTCACACTGTAAAGTGCCTTGAGATGACTTTTGATTTGATTTGGCGCTATATAAATAAACCAAACAGAATTTAATTTGATTGTCTGAGACACCCTCTTTTGCCTTCTTTTGACAGAACTTTGTTTACTAGCTAAACAAGCCTGAGTCAATCAAATTTACATGATTGTCAATGATTATTAAGAGCTGTTTTCTCATATACCATTTCATATGAGAAAACTCTGGACTCTGGACAATGTCTGGACCTGATTTTCCAGGCATTGCCCTTTCACACTTGTAGCACACAACAGGAGATTCTGACCTACTGGAGATTCTGTGTTTGATTTAACTGAGGGATGTCGATTGCAGAAGTGCATGAAGTGTTCTTTATAGCACAATGAGGCAGCACCAGTCACATGATAGAAGTGTTACCATCACACCCACTCACTGGTGGACAATTACATTTACACATGGGCTCCTGGGCTGGATATTTGCATTCTCACACCACCGGATATATCTAGATAATTTTGCTGTTCCCTGCTTCAATTTAATTTCTAAACTTAGAGACTTCTTTATTTCACATGTCAGAACTTCTTCTCTTTCTGACTTTTTGAACATTTACATATTTACATTAAAATATCACAGATTTTCAATGTGGTCTCAGACTTTTGGATCCCACTGTATGCAACCTCCTGTTCTTAGGGCAGCAAATTGCTCCCAACTGACTTCATGTTCAGTTTCTAATAAACAAGCCTTACTGTTTCCTTGAACAAACAGACAACATGATCTATGAATGTAGAATTTTGATTAATGAATGATGGAAAGTATCCCAGTAGATGACCTTTGGCTATAGTGCAAACTTTGAAGACTTAGGACTTGAGCTGGATTTTGGCAGCTTGTCTGTATCAGTGCAATAAATAGGTGTAAAAATAGGGCCGATCTGACAAAAGTGTTCATGCTTGACCAATTCTCCCTCTATAAAAAAATAAAAGTTTGATATGAAAATCCAGCCTGCAGCAGACCGATAGACCACTGTGTACCTCTGATATCAGACTCTAGCTGTGGGTCTTGGATTAATTTCCAGACTTTGTCCATTTTGTGACTGCAAATTATTTAGAGAAGCATGAAAGTGAAGTGAGAACGTGTAGAGACTGGTTATTATTTGAATATTTATACTGACAGGGAGGCACCTGGATGCATTTCAAAATCGGTTGTACTGGACATTATCAAGAACATCAGAGAGCTCACTAGTCAACCTTTTTCCAAAAGATTTGCAGTGTTTATTTATCAACTATTATTGACTGGCTGCAGTTTTTGAATTTGCTTGCAGTAGTTTACACAACATTATAACAGTGTGGTAAAAAAAAAGGATTATACGACACACGTGGAAGCTTCTCTCTTGCTCGAAGGTCAGCGCTGTCAAGGCAAGTTAAAATTCACCGAAGATGAAGTCGAAGTGAAAGGTCAGTGAGGATTTCCCTTTTTTTTGCAAGTGGATCCGATGACAACGACTTCTTAGAAATTCATACATTTTTCTGGGAAATTCAGCAGATTTAAAAGCTAGGTGTAGTATTTAACGTCCTGTCAATACTTTAATTCATTGACAAACACATAGAAGAGTATGTGCCGGCTCAACATTATTCAGCAATATGATCAACCCATTTTACTTTTTTATTAAATGTATGATCAATTAACAGCTAATATTTTAATTTATATTACTCTCATGTTCTATCTACAGTAAAAACAGACATTACACCGAGATATCTGTAGCCAACATAGGACTATTGTGTGTAAAACAAATGCGCTCAATGATACTTTTTATTGTTCAGATTAATGGCTTTTGCCATGCACTTTTCATTTTTGTAAACCAAAGTTTTACTACGAACTCCGGGGTTGGTGGTTTGCTCTCCGCTTCCCCCCAATTCCTGCCCTGGACAAGACACTGAACCCTGAATCCTTGGCGCCTCAAAGGGGCAGCCTGTCCACAAACAATTCCTTAAGGGGATTAACAAAATATCAATTATTATTATTGTTGTTGTTGTTTTTGTTGTTATTATTATTATTGTTATCATTATTATTGGGTGAGGGTAGCAGGCCATATAATGTACAGGACTGTGACACTACAGACCTGAGTTCAACTCCAGAGTTTCGTGTGTGGTTAGGGTTAAGCAGCACTTGTAGTTTTGTTAAGATTAGACATACTCATAACTATATTTAACTGAAATAACTTATACTGCACAATGTTATGGAAACATTTTATTCATATGTTCGGTATCAACATATTTACAACTTTCCAATTATGGTAATAACATATCCTCATTATGTTAATCTAACTATACATTATTTGCTAGCAGTTTTGTTCCCAACAAAAAATAACTGCACATTGGAGTTTAGTTCTATAGAAACAGAATTTTTGATGAGACAGGGTTGCATTACTTCATCGGAGAAACCTTTATGGCTCTGAAATTATAATTAATACTAACTGCTATTCTCATCTATTTTAAAATGGATTGCAGTTAATTAATTTGTTTTGTTATTGCTCCTTTTATCAATACGTGGAGTACTTACAAAGGGCATTTAGGTGCTAAAAGTCAAATTGTCCCTATTTGCTAAAGTATCACATCAAGGTTTGGTACAGGAACAAAAGAAAAGAGCACAGCTGAGTCCGTTTGTTGAAGTAAAAGACATTATCATAAACATTTCAGACATTTGCAGCAGTCCTAATAACAGTCTAAGGTCAAGTCAGATTTAGCACTTTATCCAAATCATGAAGTAAAGTGTTATTATATTTTATTTTCCTGGTGCTTCAAGCTGTCTCACCAATATTTGACGTTTTCCAACAGTGAGTAGATCCTCTTTTTTAATTTCTGCATTGCATTGACAGTAGTGTCCATCAATTGCACACTCAAAAATGATGAAGATTTGGTCTGCAAACTAACATCTTTCATGACACTAAATCTGGTCATTTTTCAGACTTACAGCTTGTTTAGCATCTGTAGATGGTATTTAGCCTGTGTTCACTGCATTGAAAATCAACTGCAGGATAAAAAAGATCCTCTACCAGTGTACACAGATGTGAAGGAAGATTTGACTAATCCAAATCCTTCAGCCTCAGGCCTCCAGCCCTGCTGGACTCCCAGGCCTCTAGAAATCCTGAAAAGTAAGTGAAAAACCTGTTTTATTTCAGTGGATGTAATATCTTAAGGAGAAGCTTAAAATATAGCTGTAGTGTTAAAAGGGCTTTTCGGTCTGTGTTCTGTTTGATACATTTATTTTCAATGCCCTCAGGCTGAGGATCATGAACAGAAATCAGAGCTGTTGTTCTTGGAACAGAATTGAGACTGGATTGAGAGCCAAACTGGGCTTCAAGCCACAAGCCTCAAGGATCAGGGATTTGTAGAGAAGAAATGATCTACACTACTCACAAAAAGTTAGGGATATTCGGCTTTCGGGTGAAATTTCAGGATGAACCTAAAATGCACTATAA
>JAUMHL010000011.1:1585162-1597922 GCA_032362345.1 Sandelia bainsii
AAGACATGTATCTTTTCATGAACAACATGGTGATTCCTATGTGTGTCCAAACTTTTGACTGGTAGTGTATATCCCACTAACGGTATTGGTGTTTGTATTCAGAAATATATCTTTCTTTGCATCAATTGTGACTTATTCCCACACACACAGTCCTGCTGCCCTAAATGCTCACTAGAGCACCAAATGTGGATTAATCCATTGCTGAAAATAGTCCCCAACAAATGCATCTTCAGTGTGACCCACTGGGCTTGAAGCTGAGGTCACATCCTTTCAGGTGAGGAGGAGATTGGGCTGTCACAATGGTTGGTTGATTTTAAGGAAAGATTAAGATCAACAGTTTTGTTCAAATATTTGAAACACAAAATGGGACTTGGACTGAAGTCTTAAGTCTTTTGCTTTAGTTGCCAGTTGATCCAATACTTAATACTTCTTAATACACAGCAGAGAGGAATTTAGCAAGGACATTTCATGAACGCGAGGGTCTTTTTGGAAAGTCAGGACATTTGGAAAAGTGAAAAATTACAAGGACATTGCAGAAAAGTGTGGACATTTTAGGATTATGGAGGACATTTTAGGAAGACTGTCAAGGATTGAGGACAATTTTTGAAGGTGAGCACATTTAGAGGAGTAGCCTGTGTATTGCTGGAAACTTGAAAGTAGGCGACTTTCTTCAAAGCGAGGACCCTTGGTAGATGAAAAACTTTGTCCATGTAATGATTCTGTGGACATATTGAGAAGAGGGGCAAATTAAGGACATCATTGGAAAGCTTGATTAGTTGATTATGATGAAATTGATTATGATCAAACTACTTTCCAACTTTCCAAAATTATGAGGACATTAATGGAAAGTGAGGGCATTTTAAGATTATTAGGATTATTAGGACCAAGTGTGCATTTCCTTGCATTTTCCTCAAGTTAGGGCCTTTTGGAGAACAAGGACACTGAGGAATCATGTGGATATTGCAGGACCGTAAATACCTTTTATGATTATGAAGCTTCAGTCAGATCACACATAAGATAAATTAACACATTTGTTCATCAACATATTCACACATATTACAGATCATAGTAAGATATCAGTTAGAGTTACTATAAAGGCACAGACAAAAGCATTTGTTTAAGAGCCATTTTTGTTTATCACCTACAGGCAAATAAAGAGTTTCTGGACAAATAAATTTTTCCCTAGATGGTCAGAAAACATGAATGTTGAAACAATGAATGAAAAGATAAACAGAATCTCACAGATGATTAAATTTGAAACAATAAAGTGTGATTATCATCTTCTGCTGTGTCATTCTAGTTTACTGGACGTGATTTTTCTTTTCTTCTTTCATTTTCATTTTCTATTTCACTTCCTTCTCTCTAATGTCTATATTTTCTGCTGTAGTGTCTTGTGGGTCTGTTCCAGCTTTGTGCCGTGATGCTTTTCCACGCGGCAGCTGACAAACACACTGCAGTGAGGCTCTATGTGGTTTGATTAGTGAAAGGAAATATGTTTCCTCAGTTTTTTGTATCGTCATCTTCCACTACTGTTTAACGTCACTACCTGCTGTTCACTGTTTACTGACATCTGTTGTTGTTTGTGTTTGTTGACACCTTCTGTCAGTTCCAGCTGTTCATCCTTTGTATTTTAGAATTTTCTAAAATAGGACTGTATATGGGTTTAGAGGAATATAGAATTATTGATAATCAGCTTTTACACATTTGAATATTAACTTATAACATGTTTACAGTATGGTCGGCTTGACAGTTTAATACTGATCTTGGATACAAGACACATATCACTTTAACCATTTTATTTGAAATGCCATTATCTATAAATATTTATTAACAGGACATTAAAATACACAGTCTATAAATCAATATAACGTAGCTGTAAATACATCTCAATTAGATCTGTTTAATGAATGATCAATTAATCTTATCAGTATATTTGTGGACAGCTATGAACAGGTGATGAATGAAACAAGAATATAAAACTTCTTTAAAGGAGATGCTGTAATTGTTGGCAGATACTTTTTGTTTGTGCAGATGCAACACCATAAAAGAAATGTACAAATACTTTATAGTGTGTTGCAGTGGCGGCTGGTGAAATAATTTGTTTGGGGGGCGCACTTTTGCAAGTCAGTTTTCAGATGCGCTCTAATCACATATCACCACTAGTATAAACCAAAGCACTGTTCTTATGCATCACACTACTTTAAAAGATTAAATTACCGTACAAATACATGTGAAACACGTGTTTTCAGTCATTTACAATTTATAAGTAAATTTCACCCGTGTCTCCTTCAACTGAGAACATGCTTACATGTCTCCTTTCACAAAGTAACAGTCTGCAGGTACTGCTGCATCCACAGATCCAACAAAGTCCACCAGCCCCATGAAAATGCCAGGATTGCGAGCTCAAACACACCACAGAATTTAATGCAGTCTATCATCTTAGACAAAATGCGTCAGTTTTTGTCACCCTCCTCATTAGGTCATCTCATTATGTTCTATCCTGTGGCTTTCAATAAGCTGGGTAGCGATATTCACATTACCGAACATTGTAAGACACATGGCATTTTCCATGTGGCTCCTAGTCTGTTAATGCTTTGTCGCTTTATCAGAAAATGTATTAAATCCGTAATACCTGTCTGAAAATGTATTAAATTCGTAATACCTGTCTGAAAATGTATTAAATCCGTAATACCTGTCTGAATCCAGGCTCGTTCTGTTCCTGGCAGCTGACAGAGGAGGCAGGAGAAACAAAACAAAGCTCCGGTCTCAGGACAGACAGTTACCCAAGGTTCTCCTATACTTCGTATTGGAGGGGGTTCCAGTGCGCATGCACCAATTATAGCGTAGATCTATGGTAAAGATTTTTGCGCCCCAAACAGGAAATACGTCACCCGACCGTCGAGGTAAAAGAGTGAGTGAACATTTATAAACTACACTTTAATGCAGATTATACACTGTACTCATGGACTGTATAATGTATAGATCATTTATTGAAATTTTCACGTTTTGTAAAATTATTTTATGTGATTCCTATTGCCTTCTTCTTCTTCATGTGAGCCAGGTGGGGCGGCGCCCCAGCGCCCTTTATTGACGGGCCGCCACTGGTGTGTTGTAAACCATTTACTCAGTGTTTAGATGCTGCTCATAATAGACAAACATTATCTTACATTTTGAGTTAATAGTTCTTCAATAACCTTGAAATCCTGATAACTAACATAATCAACATAGTAACACCTAAATTGACTTTGCTGCATTGACGTGCAGTGTTGGGGAAGAACTAGATACAATAAAATTGCAAAATAAATGTAATTAGAATTAATAAATATGTAATTAAGTTACAGTTACTAATTAAAATGTTGATGAGTGATTACAAAGGAGTTCTATCTGAATATATTGTTTTCTCTAAAAAGCTGTTATGCAGAATACAACATTTATTCTGTTGCGTTGCATCTTTTCGCCATACGGGAACACTTTCTTTTAACGTGTTTCCAGACAACACAGGTCAGCAGTGACTTTCATTGCTGGACATTCAACAATATCTTACTTGTGAAATCTGAAAAGAGCTCTAACATTACTGTATAATATACTGTCAACATCAAAATGCTCAATGTCAAACCTGAGGAGACGACAGTAATCAGTGTTGAGTCTGTTTTCACTGCTTTAAATGTATGTTTTTGGCCCAGTTTAAAATATTTGTTGTGATTCTTACTTGTAATCACATGTACTATGTTCCTCAACTTCAAGAAAGTGGTGTCAGCGTGTATGTAAATGTTTAAAAATGTGACTCCAACGCAACATGGTCAAAAGCTCCTGAACAAGGGAGCAAATAGAAATTATTTACTCACTCGTTTACATGCAAATCAATCAGATTAAAATGGACATATTATAAACAATAAGTAAATCACTGAGAAAGTGAAAGTGTCATTTTTAAAGCTTGTTTCTTTAGAAACACAGACATTAGAAGTAAAATGTGATGAGATGCTGTTGAAACAAAAAAAGCTTTCATGACGAGGCTTTTGATGTAAGTTTGAAAGGATCAAAACATATTTCATTCCAGGCATCCTGTTTTATTGTTTATTCTGTTTCATTTCTGCCATTTCTTTTTTCTTTTTCTGACTCTATTGTTCTTAACTGTCACTGTTTCTTTTTTGTTCAATGTCTTTTAGAAATGATGTTTATATGTTACTACATTTTTCAGGAATAAACAGCAGTGAAATGATAGGAGGAGGGTGAGCTTTGCAGAGAAAGAAGAGGGAAGGATGATGCATGAAACTAAAGAAATGTGACATTGCCATCATGTCTTCCAGAGACTATCCTCCTGTAAAGTACAGCTTTGTTTGTAACAGCAGCAGAAAATGACCAGAGGAGACCTATTAACATTAGGTGACATCTTGCTGCTGTAGTAAACATGACACATTCATGTGTTATTTAGATGCAAAAACTCTTGGAATCAAGAAGGTCTGGGTGGCAGCTGGATCAACAAAGCACAAGATTTTCACACTGGAGACCAGAGTCTAGCTCCAGAGGATGTTGAATCATGTAACATCAAACCAACATTTTTAATAACCACAACCATGTTGAGACTAACCCCTGTGACCTTGTGCCTAAACCCAATCAGGCCACTTTTTGCACAGTTGTTCCAGCGTTTTTGACTGTTTAGGATGAAAACATTGTTACATCAGCCATTTTGAAAGATAGCAGCAGTAATTTTGGTGCCTGACACCAAAGGGATGCAAATGCAATAGACGTCTGCTGCTCTTTCAACAGATACTTCTATGGTTCGCATGAGAGCCATGTCTCCTAAAAATCATGTTTGTATACAACTAAACTGCAATTGCAATTACGTTTTTGTATCGAACATAATTAGTGTGTTGTGGTGAAACGCATTTTTTGAATGAATGACGCGACACATTTATTAACGCAAAGCGAGTCACATGGACGTGGTTGGGGTAGATGTGCAGGACTGCCAAGATGGAGACATGAATTCAAGACCAAAGTTCCTCATGAGGTTGGGTTTAGGCAAGAGAAGTACTGAAGTTAGGGTTAGAGAAAAATTGTGTGTTGTTTAAATTTTAATGCAGACGTTGCCTGTGTGAAGTGACTGTTACATTTTTGGCTCTCAACCAGCCCACAGTCTTTTCCCTGATCTTAACTGCTGTGATGCCTGAACCCAACCATAAAACACGTTAATAACGCTGGAGTCACATATCTGGACGCTGAACTGCAACGTCAGGTATTTTCGCAGAAGAGAAAACAGGATGTTGTAATTCTGATATTTTGCCAGACAAAAATATGTTGCCTGTGGACATTATATTCATATGCTTTATATCAACATATTTGCGACTTGTCATTTATGTTAATTGTGAATGTATATTATTACGTTACAAGAAAACATAATAATGGTTTTGTGACTGCAGTGTAGTTGTATACAAATGTAATTTTTAAGAGACAGTTGTGAGAGTGTAGGAACAAACAACATATGTGGTGGTTTAGGATGCAGAACATAGAGCTACGACTGGAGCTCTTTCAATGATGTCATCTCAATATTTGTGCCCTTGTCTTCTGCACTGACTGCAAAATTAGCTCCACTGTTTATCTTGATGTGAATTCAGTCACATCTTTCTGGCTGAAACTCTGTTTAAATTTGTGCTGAATGTAAATGGGAACACGGCTCATATTGCCACATACAGTCGAGGCAAAATCAAGCTTAACTTTGCTGTGAGGATGTGGTTTAGAAAGATTAAATTAGAACAGAAACTGTAAACACAGTTGTTGCTTTACTCTTCCTTTTCTCCATGTCTTATTTATTTGTTTCTTCTCTCCAGTCTTGGTCTTTGTTCATGTTTGTCTCTCTGCTCATTATTGTTGAGACAGAAGAAAGATAAAAAAAAGTTTCAGATTGATATAACTGTTCTCTCCCTACCGAGCTGCTATGATCCTGAAGGATGTTCATTATTACTAAATCCAATCTTCCCTCTCAGACCTCTCCTACTCTTCATCATTTTAATCAGCAGTTAACGTGCAGGACTTTTAATTTGGAAACACAAGTGTGTAAATGTTGAAATAAGAAGTGATTTTCATTGTTCTTTTGTTGTTTCACTCAGCAGAACACAACTTTCTCTGCTATCCATCAGTCGTTTGGCACACAAACTAGGAAATTAACTTCTGTTTTAAGGTGTTTATTTTTCCATTTTAATGATGTTTTATGGAACTTTTTTGCTGCACTGTGAAATAATGACAAAGAAAGGCCAGTTTGTACCACTCAAGTAATTCATAAAATAGTTTATTCAGCTGAAGGCTGTAAAAACTGAAGCAGCAGAAACAATTAATTTTTCTCTTTTAAATTCCCTTCACGGAACAATAAAGTGTTATAATACTGTTGTGCATTAGTGTAACACTCAGTGTTTTTCAGATAATTATGTTCTATATTTTCAGCTTCATTTCCCAAAATGAAGCATACCTATAACTTCCTATATTAAATTTAATGTTTTGATCTCTGTTGTTGACAGCACATTTTTATAGAACAAGATGTAAATCTCCATAACTTTATGTATTATGGCAGTCAGACCAAAGTGCTTTTCTTGCCTGAACACAACTTCACACAGGACTCAAACTCAGGTCTGCAATTAGTCAGTCTTACGCTTTAGGGCTGTGAGACGCCAAGCTGACATCAAAGAACTAGGGGAAACTGAAACCAGTGCCTCACGTCGCCAAAAAGTGGCAGTAGGAAATATCTGTCTTTACCAGCAGGTGATGATAGTCTGTATTCATCGTTCACAAACGGAAAGCAGAAGAAGACCTGGGACTGATGGTTTATAGCTACTTCTAACAGAGAATATGTCTTACATGAAGTTGGTAATGGCACTGGGGTCCATTTTTTTTCTCCTGCGGTGATTTGTTCAAGTGAACAACCAATCAGCGTGGTCTCTCTCAACAACACGTACGCTTCTGTATAAACACTTCTGGTAGACATTCATCTACGACATGTCTGACCATCAGCTTGGTGCATCCCAGCCTTTATATGCCATTTAAAAACATACAGTGCATCACAACATCGCAATCATTATATAATTACATTCACTTTAAAAACATCACAGTTGCAGTTTAAGACCTGTTTCAAACGACTGTACAGTGATTATAAGTGGGATTCGGTCATGACAAGTAGTTGGACCCAGATGCTTCCAGTCTGGCTCAGGCTCTGCTGCCTGTTGGCAGAGAAAATAAATAAAAAGCATGTGCTGTGTAAAGATTCCAGTCTTAAGTCTTAAGAACCAGTTGCTGCCAGTTCAGCAAGATTTTTTCATCCATCCATCATCTTAACCGCTTGTCTTCTTAAGGGTCACAGGAGTGATGGAGCCTATCCCAGCTGTCATTGGGCGAGAGGTGGGGTACACCCTGGGCAGGTTGCCAGTCTATCGCAGGGCTGAAATATAGAGACAAACAACCACCCACACTCACATTTACCAATTAACCTAACATGCATGTCTTTGGATGGTGGGAGGAAGCCGGAGTACTCCGGAGATCAAACCCGGAGATCAAACCCGAGTCCTTCTAGCTGTGAGATGACAGTGCTAACCACTACACCACCGTGTAGATCTTTTCAAACATGTTTAATATTCACGTCTGTCATCGGCGAGTGATGACGTCACAACCAGGGGAGACCTTCAGTAACTACAGCTTTACCTGAAGTTGGCTTCATATTACAAAGTTCACTCAGGTCCAATTCCTTCCTCTAGAGTGGAGGAATTATGGGTATTGTCACCTGGAAGCAAACAAGAAGAGCAGCAAAGTGGTCTTTGGTTTCTGGTCTTTTTGTAATGTTTGCAGTGATTTGTAGCATGTTGTTGTTGTGCCAATATGAACATTAGATTAGAAATGCAGTAGACTGGAGACTGCAGGAATTACAAGCAACATGTTTTGTTTCTTTGTAATTTGAGCTTAATTAACGTTTTAGTCAAGATGTAGTCATATGACATCAGACCTCAGTATCTAAGTACAAGAATTGTGTATCGATTGTTATCTTCTCTGTTACAGGACACACACTGGTACTTACAATGTGTTTAGAAAACCATTCTTTTTTGGCTTTTTTGTGTGTGTGTGTATTTGTGTTTGAGGACTGTTCGTCCTCCATCCAGCTCTTACAGACACTGAGAGCCTTCGATTTATCCCACTTCAACTTCAATGACTTCCTGCACACACATACACAAACACTCACACCCATACACACTACAGTATGTCTGTCTGAGTATGACGATTAGCAAGACAGCTGAGTGCTTCCATTTACTCTGCGGTGGTTCATTAGTCCTCAAGCAGCCAACTCTTTAGCCATCAAAAACTGAACAGGGCTGAGTCACGGCACCACACTACACACACCTGAACACGCACAAAGTGGCAAGTCACCATCCCACTGCCTCACTTTATTGAATTTCTTTCCCTTTATGGAAGCAAACAGACTACAAATAGTATTTTACGCTGAGCTTTAATGATGACCTATATTACGTAATGATGGGTAACACAAATGAGAGACCGATTAGGATGGATGACAAGTCCTAACTTATCACACTTCATGCTGTGTTTTATAGAGATAACCAATGATTCATTTAAGGAATCTCAGTAAACAGAAGTGACCTTTTCAAATGTTAATTTACTGGAAAGGCAACAGATAAGGAAGGTAAAGGTTGAAGCTCTCTAAAGGCATTTTGAAGAAAGAAAAGCATTATAATGCAATAACAGAAGAGCAGCTGTTGTTTGAATTCAATATACAGATGTAATGTATGTAATGTTGATGTAATACAGGTTTGATTGATATACAGTATATATATAACAAAACCTTTACTGCTACCTCAGCTACCATATCTAATTATGTTGGTTAGGGTTAACAAAAACACTAACATATAAAAACTAAAGTAAGACAAGCAAACAAAAAAACCGCCATCCCTAAAAAAGAAAGTCTGGCTAACATGAGCACAATTTAGAGCTAAAATTTAGTTGCTGTGTTGAACCTAATGTTCTGTTTACATTTACATTTTTGGTAATTGGAGCAGAGTCGTGTGATCAATGGAAATACGACCTTCAACAATGTTATGATCACCAAACAAAAGACCAGACTCAAATCATAACCCCATTCATCAATCTTCACATTTGTGTATATATACTGTGAACTTATTTAACATCGTTATCATCTTTGTTGCTCCACATTTGTTGCTATGAAAACACCCATTATCACATTTCAGTTCATTTCTAATATTGCTTGGAGCTTAGAGGCTTAGGCGTGTGTACGTATATTTAAGTGGGAGAGGGTGGAAGGGCCTGTTTGTGTATATACTATGCATATATGTGTGTGTGTGTGTGTGGCTATTTTCCATCCAAAGCTCTCCATTTGCCCTAAAGGAGAAGTCAATTCCACTACAATTCATAAGGTCACACACCTTTAAAATGAAGCCACACATGGTGGGAAGCAGTGAAGGATGCCTTTACCTTCATGAATGCTAACTACACTTAATCCTGCCCCAGGAGAATCCAGTTTCCAGGTTGACTTTTATGTGTTTGTGCAGCACATTTTTCTCTATTAATGCCACAGATTCTATATGAAAAGTATATTTCTGGTTTAATTTTCCAGTTTGAGAGTGTATGAGAAAAAAAGGTGTTGACATTTTATTTTTATTTATTGATTGCATTTGCCCCAACTAATATTCTGATTTGGTGAGAAGACTACAACCTGACCTAATCTTGACCCGCGAGAGGCTGAGACAACTGCCAAAAAATATCTAACTGGTGAAGATGACTTATAGAGTAATAATTTTAACTTCAGTTTGCATAAATCACAAGAGATTGCACGTAATCGTGATTTCCACTGAAGGTGAAAGTGACTAACTTGATCTTGATTCAGATTGAAAATGACCGTGACAGTCTTGATTCCCATTTATGGAGATGACTGCAGACTCTAATTGGCAGTACAGACTACACACTAACAGAAAGTCTGATTGAGATAGGCAGAGAAGATTAAATACATAATCTTGTTTCCCACCAGCAGACATGACCACAGACATTGAACCCAGGCCAGATTTAATTTTTAGTTTAGTAAAATCTCAAGAATTATTTTCATTGTTTTCCAAATGTAATATAAACTACATTGTAAAGCATAATAAAATGGACTATACAGTACACATATAATAATTATAATTCATACCTTACTAATCCCCTTGGGGAAATTGTGGTTGGACAGCTGCCAGAAAGTACATATCAGTGCTACTACCGGATTTCAGTGTCTTGTCCTAGGGCACCTCATGTAGCCAGCCGGGACTGGGAATTGAACCACTCAGCCTCGGGTTTGAAGACTGCTCTATCCACTGAGCTATCATGCCGCCCCAATTGAATATATACATTCAACATACAACTCTTTATGTGCCACTTTCTTTCTAAAATTGTGGTGGTTAGCTATGTGTTTAATGTAAAATGGTAATTTATTCAAATTTCATACACCATATAAAATAAAAGAATAA
The DNA here is from genome assembly GCA_032362345.1 of Sandelia bainsii. Classification (NCBI taxonomy): domain Eukaryota; kingdom Metazoa; phylum Chordata; class Actinopteri; order Anabantiformes; family Anabantidae; genus Sandelia; species Sandelia bainsii. The sequence continues at coordinate 1,595,665 of JAUMHL010000011.1, forward strand.
CTACCGATGTAGGTGTTGAATTTTGGCAATGCTACCTATAGGCTGGTGAGAATGAGTTCCTTTAACATTAAAAATCTAGTCTTTGAGATATCCAGGGACATCCTTCAGAGATAATGATCAAGCTGTTAAGATAGTGTTTGCCAATGTGAGCTCTGTGGTTCAAACCCAATACAACTCCGATTAAATTGTTTGTTTAGACAAGGTTTTGATTAGAAAAAACACATTTTTCCATTTGAAGAGAAACATGAGCTGTGAGGCGACAGTGCTAACCACTACACCAACCTCTCACATATACCTACATTATCAGAACAAATCGATCCCAAGTCATTCACATACTGTATAATGAAAACATAAGAGAAACCAGGACAACCTCCTTTGGGACTCCTCATATCATGATGACACTATTAGAAAAATGGCATTGAACTTCAAATATTAGTGTTAGATATAATGTAAACTATCTGTTAGGTCAGCTCTGAAGTAGCAGACAGTGTACAACAGGATCAAATGCTCTTTGTAAATCTATTAATCATTTCTTATACTTTCCCTACATCCATCTCTCTGAGAAGTCATCTTTACTTCCCAGTCTCCCCATATTTCTCTCCACTTCACCACTTCATTTCATTCAGGTCATAGTGACTGATGGAGCAATGGAGACAATGAGTCTGTGGGGGAAAAGTTAATTTACTGTTTCTAATGTTGTTCACACTAACACAAACAAACACACAACACCCATATACTGTATAAACACAGTTGATTATGTTTTATAATGAATAATGTCTGATGAGATCTAATTTCCTTTCACTGAAAAATAAACATGCAGGACAGACAACATGAGAGACATGTGTCAACAGATGTCCAAGTTTTATTTTGCAAATTTATAGACCCTGGTACACCTGCTTACAAGTCTAGTTTAAAAATGAAACCAGGTTTTAATTTGTCTTCAGTAGGAAAGGATGTGACTGAATCTCAGAGCCACAAAGTAGAGAAGTCAGAAAGCACATTACATTACATCTAGTCATTGTTCTCATGTCATCTCTCGTCTTGAGTACTGCAATGCTCTGCTAACAGGGCTACCATCATGCACAATTAAACCTCTCCAAATGATCCTAAAAGGACACATCAAACCACTGTTCATGTCTCTCTGCTAGCTTCTAATGGCTGTCTGCATCAAACCTTTGACACTCGCCTACAAAGTGGTCAACTCAAGAGCACCATCCTCCCATAATCAGCTCAACCCCCTGAGCTGCAGCCCACAGAGAAGAAGTAGAGAAAGCAGAAAGAGAGGCAGACTAATGAATTGTTGATTTGGATTTTTTCATGGGATTTGTAGAGTGTAAGAAAAATTAATCCTCTTTTTCCAATGCAGCAATGGCTGTTTTCATGTAACAGCTTTTCAACACACAAGCACACTTACTACATTCCTTCCACCTGATCCACTGTCAACCAGTTAAAATGTATTAAAATGTTAATTTCATTGAGATTTGTGAGATGTTGAATGGGAATTCCAGTGTAAGTGGAAGAACTTACAGCAGCTGAAAAGTCTGTTGAAGTTGAAGCACTGAAAGGGTTTGTTGTGTCTTTTGATGTGCAAGACCTGAAAGCATTTTAAAGTTGAAGCCCTGCAGGCAGGCATTGTGAGTGTGTACAGTATGTAGGCACCAAAATCAGTGGAAATGTCAACTGATTTGTAGACGCAGAAATTAGTTGAAATTTCAGTTAAAACTCAAAAACATAAAAACTGTGCAAAACACAGCTGAGGCATGTGCACTGTAAATACTGTGCGATAAAAAGCTCAAGAGAGAGTGATGTTTATGTGAAGAGCTTATTGATCTGTCTTTAAAGGAAACCATGTTTATTTACATACTGTATGTACGGCACATACTGTTTGGATACATACAAGTAGTGTTGCTTTCATCAATGAAAATCATGACTAAATATTGTCGTCAACGAACCTTTATCACGTGACAGAAACGAGACGAGACGCAACGTAAATGCTGGTCATGTGACAATAACTGTAACTAAATATATAATGTAATATTAGTGACGAATAAAAGCAAGACTAAATGTGGTTTACAAAATAAAAACTATGCTAAAATGTCTCTTCATTTTCGTTGACTAAAACGAGACAAGACGTTATTTCCTCTTGTTTAATTGCGTTCCATGTCTGGAATGGATTTACAATATTCTTAGGTCTATAAGGTAACAATAATATAATAATAAGATAACCTTGTTTGAATTGTGAAATGGGTTTGACTAAA
>JAUMHL010000011.1:1606758-1631048 GCA_032362345.1 Sandelia bainsii
CCACTCACCCCAACCGGTCGAGGCAGATGACCGCCCACCTTGAGCCTGGTTCTGCTGGAGGTTTCTTCCGTTAAAGGTAGTTTTTCCTCTCCACTGTCACAGCAATATTGATCGACACATTCAAATGATGTAAATAGCTAATCAACATGCGACAATGTCTGTAGCCCGGCTCTTGTGACTGGCTAAAGGTGGATCGTTCATGTAGTGCAGCCAATTTCATTTAGTTATTTTCTCCACAAAGATAAAGTTTGTTAATCAAAACATGAACTGCACCTTCAGGTATTTACTGCTACATTATATGCAGGTTGTGCTCTTTAGTCATAATAAGCAAGGGGACATCTCTGATGTACACAGAAAGCCTGCATTAGCATAAACACCACGTAACATTGCTGCCATCAGTGACTTTTACAGCTTAACGGACTCTAATAACACGCTTCAGGAAGTGTTAATGGTGCACTAACTGCAATTTTCATAGTGTTTACAGGTATTCTTGCTACTTATCAGCAGCATGCTTATGCTGTTCTATGTACAGTAGCAAATATTATGATTACGTACACTTAGGTACGACCTAGGTGACCATTAAGATTCAAGCCCATCAGACATTATAGCAATTTATTGTGTATGCGTGTATGATAATTGCTTCATCAATGACGAGACTAAGAGCAGCCGTCTCTGTCTTCACTCTGATGAGCTTACCTGTTTCCTCTGTTTCATTTCTATTTTTTTATCATTTACATTTGACCTTACACTACACACGTCGTCGTCCTTCCCCTTCCTCTTTTAGTCTGTCTGGATGCGGCTTCTCCCACCCAAGTCTCTCTCCTCACATTCCCTTCACCTACCTGCCTGTAGCTATGCATCTGTCAAACTGAATTTCAATCTTTCAGGCAAACACATCAGGTGCCATTGTGGACATCCAGTGGAGAATTAGCTGCGCTTGAAGAAATACTTGGGGTGTTAACAAAGGGTGAGCTGAAATAGCTCGTTGTGTCTTGACATCTCTTCAGTTACACTTTAATGAGATTGTACTATACTCTAGGTTTATTGTGTTCTGATCTTTTTGATTAGTTTTGTTTTTTTGTAATGTGTACTCTACTGCTGTGGCACCTGAATTTCCCCCTCAGGGGATCAACAAAGTGTTACCTTAGCTTGAATTTGTTTCCCACATGCCAGTTAGTGTAAACCATTAAAAAATAAATGTATGGTGGCACATTTAGCAACTTCACTGAGTCTGACAGTGATGTGCTGAAAAGTTGTGAGGCTACTTTCAAAATGGATCAGATGTTAATCCATTTTGTTAAAGGTGGTAGAACAGAACCTTTCCTGATCAGTCATTATTGTTTTGCCTTTTTTTTTTGGAGATGGAAACTGTACCAATGGTGACAGCCCAATGCCTACAAACACACACACACACACACACACACACACACACACACAGTGCCACAAATTAGTTTGATTGATTGTAGCAGCAGCTACAAACAGCACAACTTGTCCTTGAACTGTTGTTGCCAGGGATGTAGTTAGATTGGTGGTTGGTGCAGCTGCAGACGGTGCAACTTATCCTTGAATCCTGAAACATTTTAGCCAAATCTGTGGCTGCTTGTTTAGGTCTGTGGTAAAAAATTACCTAATTTAAGGCTCTTTTCTGATGTTTTTAATGATGTTCACACAGAACATGTCACACCTAAATAGGACAATAGTGAGTGTCTTGGAGTAGAGGCTTAAGGCGTTACCTTACCATTAGTTGTGATGAGGTTCTATTTCTGCTTTTAGATAGACAAGGTTCTGTTCTGCCTCTTTAATAAAACATACTCCAGTTTATTATCATTGGAACCGAGGATGAGTCTCAAAGCTCAGATTGTTCATCCCTCCTCTGTGTGTGGCAATGGCATAAATAAATGAGGTAATATGCTACAGTATGTTATCTTAGTCTGCTTCTGCAGGTTGTCCTCTCAACCGTCAATAGAACATAGAGGTACAGTTTGATCATCGTATACTGTTTGAATGGTGACATGCTGTGTTTCTACATCATTTACTTCCCAAAAATCTTATTTATGTGAAGACACCAGTAGCACAAAACAATCGCAGATTCCAGTTCAGTGGAAGGAGTAAGTGGAAGTGGTGCCCATAATTCATTCAAGGTATCATGGGCCTAGAAAAACATTGGATTGCTGCAGAACTCAAGTGTTGTGAACACAAATAGTGGAGGGGGCGGGGGATCTGATTCCTTTAATATTGGGTATCAATCAATATTGATACTGAGCCAATACTTGTATTTAGCCATTCAAGAGTAAATCTTTATTAAAATGTATGTAATAATCAAAGACACCTTATTTTTCAGGAGCTACACTCACTGGCCACTCTGTTAGGCACACTTGTACAATCTAATACAATCCAATAAAGATAATTTCTCAGTTTTTATGTTGATGTGTGTGATCATGTGATCATTCAACTATAGGTTTATTGTTGAGGTCATAGTGGGATGTGGAACTGGATGTACTAGAGTGCATTATATTATATTAAGAGGCGTTTCTAAATGCTTTGGTCACCCTATTTAAATTGTTAGTAATTCATTGTAGAGCTGTTTTGTCAGATTGCATTATATTAAAGGTACAGTACAGTTGCTAATAAAGTGCCCAATGAGTGTACCTGATTCAAATACTTGTGGCACTGATTCAAAAATATTACTAACATGACAGGATCCTTTAGAGTCAAGATGAATTTCTTCACTGGATTTTCTGGAGGTGTAGTTCTCTTGTGGTTCTACAGTGGTGTCGCAGAGTGAAGTGTCTTGTCTCACATATAATCTTTATTTGGCTTTTTTAGCTCCGTACAGACACCGGCTATATACCGCATGTTTAACCAGCGAGCTATTGATGGATTTAGTGTCGAGTTTGTCATTTGAAGCATTCCCTTTTCTTCTCTCCTGTGATTTCCTGTCAACTCGTTCCTATTTATTCTAATTAAATTTATAAGGCGCTTAAAAACACTTGTGAGTTTATGGGGATGTGTAACTAGACCGAAGAAGAAGCATTCTTTGCATATTTGCAGCTCTGAGGATGCTAATTAGATCTAGCAGCATCATATGTACACAAAAAAATCAATCTTTTAGATGGATCATCACCGGTGATGAAAGAACCAGATGAGCAGAACGACTGCTTGAGGCAGTGTTTCATCGCCTGAGCTCTCGTCATCCTCTACTTCTCTTCATCTGTTTTTGTGTCTCTGGTTTTGTCTCTCGTGCTGTCTTTCTTCATGCACCCTCTGTTTCTGTCTTTCTGGCCATGCAATTTGACAACTTTTTGTGTAATGGAAGATGACAGGCAAGGCTAGAGAGGAAGGGTGGAGAAAACAAAACAGCAGCTGTAAATGTGAGACATACAGCGAGAAACAGAGAGTGAAACGAGCAAACAGAAACTCTGACATTTTTCACAGTAGAATATGATGCTTAGAGGCTTATACATAGCTCTACAAGAGGAGGGTGGAAAGGAGGAAGATGTGGAGCAGAAACAGGTGAAAAATTCTGGTACCAGGGGATAAATTCGTCTATTTTTACTTTTCTGTTCTCTTGGCAAGAAAACAGTCAATAAGCTGTAAGTCAGCAGGAATCAATGCTGTCGACCCACAGCTGCTCTAATATTATTCTAATTTACCTTTTTGCTCTGCTGAGTTTTCTGTGCGTTGAAATTCGACTGTGTTTCATGGTGATGTTTTCACTTTGTGATTGTTGAGTGTAGATTGGTAGGTAAAAATATTTGCAAAAATATTGCATTTAAAATTGAATCACAATAAAGTACAAAATATGAAAGTGTCTGTATAGTTCCTTAAGCTTTACAGTATATCACTCTCTTTTTACTGTTTTTAGTCTTCTAAGTCTTCTAGTCTTTAGTCTTTCTCTCATCAGCTCCTTTCAGCTAAAATTCTTCTATGTTCTATTATCTTCTTCACCTCTGCATTTGCTCATTGACATTTTCGACTCTTATCCCCTTCCTTCTCTCATGCTTCTTTCCTGATTCACCTTCATTTATCTTCTTGAAGTCCTTTGTTGTGTTCTGGCTTGAATTTCATTTATAAGGAGGGACTAGATTATTTTGATTAAATTACTTTGTCCCACATACACCAGTTGTTTTCCATTATTAGTTTTGCTTTATTTTCAAAATGACTCTGTGATTTCATTATAAAACTATTTTCATTCTTCTGTGCACCAAGAACTTTTTTCTTTTTGAGGCAACAGTAGCAGCAACGATCCTATCTGGTAAAATCTCTGCTTAAACTACTAAAGCATTTCATGAAGTAAAAAATGATTAAATACAATATAATGCTCATTAGTACTTCAGCATCATATTTTCAACCATCCATTTTACAATCCACCAGCTATATTATACAGTTCTTATGCTGTTCTTATCTTGGGGAGATTATGAAACGTTACCTCGTGCTAATAATGCAACATTTGTTTGACGACCCAAGTATTTTTTCTATGTGGAAAAGAACACTCAGTAATGAGATAATAACAAAACTTTGTTTAAACCAAGTGAAACATCAGTAACAAATTACACATACTGCTACTTTTATACTATAGTTTCAGAAGAACTAGAAGAACTAGCAGAAGAGGACTTCTTATTTTTTTTAAGTCCTAAAGATTGTAAGTTAAGAAGATAAGATATTAAAGAAGCAAATTGTAATTACCTTTAGGAATCCTATATGATCTAACTTCATCCTGTCTTATCTCAGGGTAGGAAAACCTAAACACTCAATCCAACATAGGTCGTCAACGTTTCTGTCTGTTATCTAACCACTGATTCTACAGGGTGCTCTTCTCTTGGAAACTGAAGCAAACAGCCAAAGTACTGATAGTTGTCACCTCAGTTAAATTGTGTGACATGGTGCGTTGAGATATTTTTGCTGTCAACCCCTTCACTTTGAAAATGAACTTTAACAAAAGAATAAGCACATTTGTCAGTTGCACCACAACAGGAGAGTATTCTGGACCTTCAGACTGATGAAGGTAGTCAAAGTTAGAGTTTTGTGTCATTCAAACCTGTCTGTTGACATTTCGTTCGTTGTATAAAAGCAATAAAAGAGCAGCCAACGACAGGATTAAACTAGTGTTTTCAGGTGGGAATAGTGTATGCAATTTTTTATGTACGCCACTACAAGGTGCTGCCCCTTTTGGGGCATCTTTAAGCACCCAAAAACAAGAAATCAGATCATTTGCTGCAGCGCTGTTTCATGTGGACTTTGACTGGTTTGTTAAGGTACATATAACATAAATTGTGCCTGTAGCACCGAAATATTAGGTTAAAAACATTCAAGAGTGTTGTGGACACACGTGGACGTGGATGTTAGTGGCTAATATTGTTGTTTTTGTTGGATGTTAACAAAGATATCAAGGAATGTTTAGAGTATGATCTGTTAGACGTCTGTGTGGTGTCCTGCCACAAGTTAATCTGTGCTTAAGTGGATGCACTGAATAGTCAGTGTTTTGTCAAATTTCTGGAAAGGTTATCCTAAAGTTAGGAGAATATTTTGGAAGTTAGGAAGCTTGTGTAATAACCTTTTCCAATCTGAAGTTGGGATAGAAACATTGACTGAAATTGGGTCGATCAGTGTGCTTTTTAGTAGCTTGGAGCAGCTTTTCGTCATTGTTTTCCTCTGGATGAGCCAGTGGTTCCATTGAAAATGCTACTGAGGTTTTGCATCTAAAAAACACTCAGGCTGTTCAATCTTCATGGTGGAGCTCAGTGTGGCTGTAGAGGAAGGCCTGTGTACATTACTCAGGCAAAACAGGTACGTCCTTCTCTGCTACATATTATAAGTAAAAAAAATCATTCAGTCTAGGGATTATGTAACATATAGCTAAAGGGTATGATTTTCCAAAGTGTTTCTCTTTTCCGTAGTTCTCACTACAGATTATTTCACTTTACAGGCAAGAGTGAAGAAATCCATTATGTTCCGTGAAGCAAGACGCAATTCAAATTGGAGTTTGGTCATACAGAAACACAAACACAACTCTGCATGTGTTGAAGTGTACACATACGTGGCATTTGTATGTACAAAACCACAGAGATACAGTTTGCACATTAAAACACATGCAGTACATGCAGCTTAGAGATAAATGATTGAAGCAGATTTGAATTGGGTTGAAAAGTCACGTCATACATTATGTGGTCACAAAGCAGAGCTGTAGGCTCAAAAAGTGGACAACAAGAGAGCATCCAACAGTAGTGACTCACTGACAGAACACACACACACACACACAAAAAAAAAAAAAAAAAAAATTTGTAAGTGTGGGCAGTGTCACAGGAAATTCAACATAACATACAGAGCAGATCAAATAAATAAGGTCAGTAAAAGGAAATGACCAGTTGACTTTGGTTCTATTCAAACAACTTTGCAGACCAAACAGGATAAATTGTTAATCAAGCAATTTCCAAAACAAGAAACCATTCATCATGTGGAGCATAGAACAGAAGCCACCCTCTGACAAAACAACTGGTGACAGACCAACGATTTGGTCTTACATTTGTCACACTGCCTCATCTCCAGTGTTGACAGCATTTGATGAAAACTCTTTTGACATTTTAGAAATGCACTTTGCATCTTGCACTTTTGTCACTGTGGCACATATTCTCCTCTTGGCTCACAACCCTCCATGGCAGAGTTATATGCCAGTAGGTGACTCTCAATGCTCATACAGTATGAGGCTGGTGAGGTTTAGAGGATCAAACTACAGTTAATGGCAAAAGGCAAGATGTGCTGCTGAGCAGTTACTTGCAATACCTAACTACCCAAAAAAGCTGTTATAAAGCCACTGTGTGCTACCTGACCAGGACCAAAACAGGACAGACAGGATCAAGATTTACATTATACATCCTGCATCTAGTTAGATTCAATTCAATTCAGTTCAACTTTATTTATACAGCGCCAAATCACAACAGACGTCATCTCAAGGCACTTTACTTTATAAGCTTTAAGACCTTACAGAAAATAACTATATATCAAATTATATAGAGAACCCAACAGTCCCACTTGAGCAAGCACTAGGCAACAGTGGAGAGGAAAAACTCCCTTTAATGTAAGAAAGATCCAGCAGAACCAGGCTCAGGGTGGGCGGTCATCTGCCTCGGCCGGTTGGGGTGAGTATAAAGAGGAGAGAGAAAAGAACAGCAGGCAACAGAGATCACAACAGCAACAAGGAGCAGCAGACGAGGCACTGGGCAGGTTGGCAGGACCAGTAACTGTAAGCTGGGATCATACAACTCCGAGGTCGAGGACACCTGCAGAAAGGTACAGAGAGAGAGACAGAGAGGACAAAGCACAACTAGGAGAGAGAGAAGACAACAAAGTTAACAACATGCAATGGTGACATAAAAGTGGACAGAGAGAGAGAGAAGAGGAGAGGAGCTCAGCCTCCAGATTTGGCTACAAAGGCACTGTAGTTACAGTTAGGAAGATATTGTGGTTTTGGTTAAAGATTGATTAAAATGCTGTGTTTAATGCTGTAAAAGTCAGGATTAAATATGCCCAGTGTTAATATTTGGAGTTTCTGCTCTGCCCTTGTCACTCCCCATAAGGAAGCACTAAGCTTGTCAGCAGGGAGTGATGATAACAATAGATGCTGGTATTCACTTGGGGCTTTTCTTATGCTATTTGAACACAAGCAGCAGTAGTGGTAGCTTAGCTTTCAGATGAACACTGTGGCAGCAGGTGAGGCAGCAAAAGGCTGAGCAGAGCTTAAGTACACTGCTGCAATCAAAGGAAATGTGTCACAGACTCAAACGACTAATAAAGCCGAAGTGTCCCTCACTGATCCCAACATTAAACTCACTCAGAGCCTGTGACTTCCTCAGCAGGAGATCTGCACACGGCCAGCTCAGCTCAATTCATGTTTGGCTGTCAAACCTCTGACATTTCCAGTCACTAAGCAGATTATGGAGACATATCCGAGTATTCAGAGCTTTATTTAACCGGGTGACTTGAGAGCTTTTCTATTTGTGGCAGAAAAGGGGGAGGAAGATAGGTTCAATACACAGAGACATTACACATGCTCCTTTTTGCAAAAAGAAGGGGAAGAGTTCTCTCTCGGCATTATACTGTATGTATTGAAGGTGTTTAATGAGCTAACTGAGGTAATAAATGGACAGATCTTTAAGGAATTTTAAAATTTTGTTCTTCTTAAATATAGAAATTGCCTATTTTGTCTATGTTTTATTTGGTTGTAAATATCTTTAGATCTTATTGATCTTACTTATTAACATATCTCATTGGTTGAATCCATACACTAACCAAAAACAAAACTTTGAGATTCTCTTCACAACAAGCAGCAATGCCTTTTAAATCTTGTTGCTGCTTGTTGAAAGTTGTTTCTCTGTTTCCAGGTTTTGTGCTAAGCTAGGCTAAACATTCCCCAACTGTTTGGAGCAATAGTGGAGCAGTAGGTAGGGCAGTCGGCAATTGTCATTGTCTGTGAACCCCAAGGTTAGTGGTTCGCTTCACAACTGTCAACATTGTGTGACGTATCAAGCATTGGGATGCTTGCTTTTACACAAATATGAACTTTAATGACTCTTCTGGTAAGGCTCTCCACACGGTTTAGAAGTGTGTTTATGGGAATATTTAACTTCCAGGAGAGTATTTGTGAGGTCAGGCACTGATGAAGGCCTGGCTCACAGTCTCCTCTCTAATTCATCCCAAAGGTGTTCTATTGGGTTGAGGTCAGGGCTCTGTGCAGGCCAGTCAAGTTCCTCCACACTAAACTCATCCATGTCCTTATGGAACTTGCTTTGTGCACTAGATTTATTGATTAGGAGGAGTGAGAGCCAAAACTTTTGGCAATATAGTGCATATAATATATAATGTGTTTAGTTTCAGGTACCATACACTCCTGAGACAATTGATCAGATTTTCCTCTTATTGCAGGAAACTGACCAGACAGAGGTGACTCAACCTGTGACTCAGCATTTCCCAGCAGCTCTACTGAAGACTGATGATAGGAGAAAAAAATCTGAAAGATCAAACTGTAAATGTCAAAGCTTTGCAGTCAGTCCTGCAGAAAGTCAGAAGTTATTCTGGGCAAATGACAAATATCAGGATGTGAAGTAAAAGCAGACGATGCCAAATGGCTTCAAGGGAGAAATCCACTTATTCTTTAAATAACTCTGACTCACTGTAACTTTAATTTACTTCAGTTTTCCGTGAATCTCTTTCCTTATTCACCTTAAACACACCTGCTTCTATTCAAAGATATGTATTTCAGGGGTCCATGTGTTTATCAGTCTTAGTGTAGTTGTATTTTTTGCTGTACTGCTCTGTGTACCTAGACTCACTGAAGGACATTTGTGTAAATTGAGGGCATTTTTACAACAGTGAGGAGAGTTTTGCAAGGTGAAGATATTTTACCCCATCTGCCCATTTTATACAGTAAAGGCATGGTGAAAGGTCAAGGCAATTTAAGAAACTGTAGGCAATTTTGGGAGCCAAATACATTTGGGAAATGGAGGATAGCTTTGGGCATTTCTAAAATGTGTGTCTGCTTCTATCTTTTTCAAACAAGGCTGAAGGTTAGACTTAGGTTCATGGACGTCAGTGAGCCACGTCATAAGCAAACGTACAAACATACTGATAAATGTGACCAATATACTTATATACTTGTTTCTATTTTTTGTGCTTCATGTGCATTGTGAAAATAAGACAGCAGTACTGTGTGTTACAGATTTGTAGGTGCACTGTGTGTATTTGTGTGTGACTCATGTTTTTCCTCTGTCAGGATTTTCCCTCTCATCTGATTTTCTATGAACCATTGAAACAGCAGAGAGATTTGCCGTCTCTGCCAATTACCATTAAATGCTGTTTAGACTCTGGGCTGAGCCTGTGTGTTGGTCTTGGAATGACTTCTTGTGCTTGTGGCTGTATGTTTGCTTCTCTTATCTACCCAATTCAGCGGCCAACAACATGAAGCTCTGATTGAGGAGTGATAGAGTTAAAGAGATGGGGAAAACGAGCCACACGCCTGGATGCAAACACGAAACAGGAGATAATGCACAAGCTATTCGGCAAGTCATTTGATTTTAATCCAAGTGTTTCTTTTTCTTTGTGGATCTCGAAATAGCAAGTAGGAAACAAATGGAAAACAGCCAAATTTAATATAAAAACCCTTAAATGTCCCGAACCAATTTTCATGTTAGATGTAAAACAGATTACTTTTAAATTGCAATGGAAATTTATGAAGGAGAAATACGATTATCTGGAGACGACACTCAGCTTGCTGGTTTACTGATCATACCAGTTTTCCCATGTGCTGATGTACTTGCTGCTGCTTGGTTTTTGCATATCTAAACTCATGCATTCATTGCTTTAACAGGCAAACAGTACAATGTTTTTTTTCTTTGCTGAAATAAAAACATGAAAAATGGTCATTGGATGACAAAAAACACTACACAAGCACATTTTTAAATGTCAAATACAGTATAACAATAATATTTGGAACTATACAGTGACAGGTTGTTAGTAACACTTGAATATAAAATTTCAAATAAAAAAGTAATCACTGTAAAGTGATCTAAGAAGAAAAAGAAAAGAAGGTAAAACAAAAAATGCAGGAAATTCATAACAAATACCAGTTTTCTCAACGAATAACAAAGTGCACAAACTGTCTTTGCAAACATGGTTTTATCTGACTGTTTTTTTAGTTTTTGCTTCAAAGTGCATCACATACAGTAGAAACAGAAATATCTAACTTTTGAATTCCTAACCACAATTAGAATGACATCAACCTAGAGTGTGGTCAATAATAAAATTAATAATTAATGAAAGTCAGATTCACTGAACTGCTTGCACTGCTTGTTTCCTACAGCTGCCTCCCACATTATTGTGTTTATTATGGTAATTATGTTTATATAGACTATACAATAATTAGCAAAAGCAAATATGAAGAAAATGCAGTGTCCTCCTAAATGGTGCCAAAGTCCAGCTCACACTATCTCCATAATGTGCTGCCCCAAACATGGTACAGGGTGTCACGGGCAATGTCAAATGGTGTTGCTGAATATAATCCTAGCTGAGCTTAATTTTCCTTAAAACAAACATTTGACATCACAAATCAGTAGGGTAAATGTTAGTATAAATTGTGTACTCAATTATTTATTTTATGGCAGGAGATACTGTAGTTAAACAGTGTTGTCTGCTGGTCAGCAGTAAATTACACTGTTTACACAGTCTGCAAGCAGGTCTACAATGGGGAGAAAACATGTTTAATCTATAATATGCTTAATATTGTCATCATTTTCATTTTACTTCAAAAAGATGCTAGCTGAAACTAGCTGAGTAATACAAGCTTGCAATTTGCTCAAAGCACCAAGACTGAAGCTATAAATCAGAACACCAATTAGAAAACTGCTGCAAGAATTAGACTCTTTTAAATGGCGTCTAATCGTTTCATATATTGTGCAGGACACAGAGGGTGATAGTCGGCCTTCATTAAAGTTGGTCTGCTAGCAGCTAATTAATGAGCCATTTCCATTGTTGTGAAATTCTAGATTAGCCAACAGCTAATGTGCTAATTGTGAGAGTTTGGCTTCTAGTAAAGCACAAAACACTGTGGAGGTACTTTCTTCATCAGGGCTTATTAAAACAATACAAAATGAAAGGAGCTAGTAGAAAAGAAGATTGAGAAAAAGAGAGGGAGGGATGAAAGCTGAAACATGACTTAATGAAGAATGAAAGAGGGAGAGTAACAGAGGTGACTAAAACAAAATGTGACATTTGTGGTGAACAGAGTGAAGAATGAAGGTTGAGTACTGGTGAGAGACAATAGGACGATTAATCCCCGTCATTTTTAAATTTTTCTTCTTTCACATCCAACCTGAGGGATTTAATCCAGATTGTTTTTCCAAATATAGATATTTCAAACATCACTACAAAGATTAATGTCAGTTTACATGTTAATCTAATTTCTAAGGTGTATATGATTACAGATATTTAGTGTATTTATCAAAACGAATAAACCAAACAGCAGCTTCACAACCTGTACAAACCAATTTTGACAAGAGATGTGAAGACAGGATATTAAAAAGAAGAATTTTTCGGAAAACATACAAACTCTGCATGGACATGTTAGAGAGGAGTTCACATGACTGAGACAGACACAATGTGAGCACCAGCTACAAATCTAAAACAATGGCAGCAAAACAAAAACAGAAATGCTACATCAACCTGAAAACCTTTGTGCTCTTAACACAAACCTGGGATTTATTCCTCTTTTGTGGTGATGTACACAACATTTGATGTTTTGTGGCTCATGCTGTTCCCTGAGTTTAACTAGACAGTTTACACCTGGCTCTAAAACAAAAATCCACTGGAGCTATGTCCCACACGTTACCCAAAAGGTTAAGAGGAGGCTCATCTGGTAACACTGTGATTTAATGTTTTATCTATGACAAATATTCATCTTTAGTACAGAGCTTTTTTTTTTTGCCACGAGTAGTGTCTGCAGGTGTTACACAGCCCAAACAACCTTCACCAATGTTCAGTTCCTCCAGGATCAAGCAGGGATTTTTACAGCCTAAAATGCTCAATGTTGTGGCAGTTTTTCTAAAAAACTGTGATAAACGTCATATTTTTAGGCATGTTTTTGCAATGAAATTGTAAAAATACTTGATTTTTTTATCACACCTTGTTTTATTTGAGATTTATTATTGCTAAACATTTTTTATCTCACACAGATTTGTCTTGCTATACTTGTGAGGATAGTCATTGACATAATGCATTTTCTAACCTAAAACTTCCCTAAAACCTAGTTTTAACCCTGAAAATGCTCTTTGAACTTGTGAAACTTGTGTAAAACCTCCTCACAAGACCAAAGTGTCCTGACAACATTAGTATTTGAAAAAACACACACACACACAAACACGGGGACAGATGTAGTATAAACTACATTCATGATTATTTCAGCACTTGCAATCAATATGGATTCAACAGCCTCTTGCACAGCGATTTATCTTGTCTGTTGTCTCCACATTTCAGCCATTGTCTGGGCATGCTTCGCAGTAGAAAAGTGTTTCACTGATGACTTTTGTTGTGTTTCACCACAATACATGTACAAAAATTGCCGTGTCTTTCATAGATGTGCAACCTCTTCCAGAACTTACAGGAATCTTCTGCTTATTAATATGCCCGCAAATTACATACAGTGTCCCACAAATCTGATATTTCTGACATATATTGTGATATATTTCTATTTGTCATGAGAGGACTCATCATTTGTCTTTATGAACAAGTTTTATGTTAAGAAAGTAACATCATCAGCTCTGTGGCACTGGGTGTTTGGCGTTGAGGGACAGTACACAGTATAGGTCCAGTTAGTGTGAATGTTGTGGTGGCACAGAAATCACAGGTATTAGTTGAATTTGCGCTCCACTGTAGCAATCGTGAAATATGGAGATGATTGCCTGAGAGGCAAAACCCAGGGCCCAAAATTTCCATTAAAAAAAGATCTTTCCTTTGAGTTCCTGGATGAGTTGCATCAAGAAAATTATGCTTTACAACGTATACATGCCTATAGGCCCTTCTACTTTATGTAAACACAGGCACAAACACAAAAATCTGTACAGTTAAACAGCCTCCGACAATGAGCACTTTACTGTATATTTTTAATACACACTTCACAACCAGACACACACACAGAGAATCAGAGTGTTTTTGTGTGATAATCTGTTTGCTGCAGATAAGTAAATGTGGGTCAGGGAATCTTCCAGAGGCGCGTTGGATTTACGCTTCCCACCGAGGAGGAGCTGCATCTTTACACTGTATTTATGTGCTCTAATGGGGTCTAGTGATATAAACAGGAGCACACCTTACTCTCCTGTGGGCTTCACGCATGGTCGGACAGTCTCTATAGCATATATGTTGTATGTTTGGCCTATTACATCTTGACTGGTCCACACATCTATAGATTATTTCCTGTCATGAATCACAGCCTTTTCCCTCCAGGGTTCACCAAACAGTAAGTCTAACCAGATAATTACTGTTTTTTTCCCCTCCTGTGGCAAACCTGAATACTTTAACACGATTATAAAACAGTTTGTTTGCCTTGGGTAACAGTCCACACATACTGTAGATGGCCAGTGGAGTAATTTTAGTACTTGTCAAACTTTTAGCCTGATTTCTGCCACTGGTCCTCATCTACATGATGAATACCAGTTCAGTTAAAAGTCATAGTCTCTCTTCTATCACCACCACCAACACCATCCCACGCTAACACCAACACTCACAACTAACAGACAAGTTCAAGCCCCCTGGCATGTCGAAAGGCATTCTGGGTATCTTCAGAAATAGCTGAGTGGATGCACAAGTAAATCACAACATGTCATCATGAAATAGCTCCAGGAAGACATTTATTTAACATTATAATGGATCTTAAAGGGTAGAATATTATTTAAACACGGCATTTGCTTTAATTGAATTTCATTACACCTACTAATAGTTATACGAATAGGAATGTTATAGATATGTGTTTATTAAAGTCAACTTTCTGCTAAATCAGGCTCTTTTTGTGTGTGTACATGTGTGCATGTGCATGCGAAGACAGAGAGAGAAGAAATGCACACACACAATAGTTGGGCTTGGCCACCAACTTCTTTATCAAAGTGGAAAAACTGCTGAGAAGCAAGTGTTTATAGCTGAAAGCAACAACAAGTCATCTGTTGATACTTGGTCCAAACTCATAATTGTGTTAATGTACTTTTGTGGAAAAGTGTTTGTTTTTTTAGGTCATTAAGTAGCAATTGCATGTGAACACATACACAAACTTGCTAGTCGCTATGTCTACTAAACACTGGACTGTTTGCATTGTGATTGTGAATAAGGCCAGAGATGATCTGGTAGCCACTAAAAATAATTTCCCTGGTTGGATGTAACTAAGTATGGTAAGGGAAAGTAACACTTTCTTGATCCCCTGTGGAGGAAATAAACCTAGACTACAGTACAAAAAGACTGTAGAAATAATGCAACACAATTCACAATACAATAATAACAGTAATAAGAACAATTATGATTATATTTTTGTAGCAAATATATTCATGTTACAATGATATTGTGATGCAATGTCATTTTTAAATGAATGAATGGATGAATTAATGAAGTGCTACATTTATTAACAGAAAGCAACTTGCAAGAAGGTGGTTGGTGTGGATGGAGGGTGTATAGTGTGAAGAACTGACAAACCGCAGACCCGAGTTTGAGTTGTGAGTCCTGTGTGAGGTTGGGTTTATGTAAGAAAACCACTTAGGTTAGGGATAGAGAAACATTGTGTTTTTGTTCAATTTTAATAAACACATCATGCGTGAAGTTACTTTTTGATTTTTATTAAACCAGCCCAACTTAACCCAGTCCTGTGAGTGCCTGAACCCAACCATAAAATAACGTTAATAACTTTGAGGTCACAAAACCAAATTCTGTACTGCAACGTTGGTTATTTTGTGCAAAAGAAAATTAAGCATTGTACCTCGGATTATTTGGTGTAAAATAATATGTGTTGCCTCTGTATGTTTAATAGATAAGTATAAACATATTTGTGGCTTGTCATTTACATAAATCTTGCACTTCAGATTGACAGTTTTAAGGGTTTAAATTAAAGGTATTTATAGCCATTTGACAAGTCAAACTGAGGCAAAAAACAACCAACCAAAAAAACAAGTGATGTCCCAGAAGGGAAAAAGAAACATTTTGAACTCACAGTCACATAAATATTGATTGATAATTATTAAATTTTCCAGGAGTTCCAGTTCCAGTTTGTGTTGGAATTGGACATGTTCTACAGACGATGCAAGTATTACACTGGGGTCTCTTTCAGCACTTGTTAGTGATAACTTATGCTTTCTGTTGGTTTTAGTATGTACACATGTCGGGGTAAAAGTCACTACACCCTGGAGGTGTTTTTTTGAGCTTTGGACATTGGTGCCAGCAACATTTGGCTGCACCCTCTGTCCTCATCAGTCACAGGAGAAAGACGACCTGTTAGATCGGCCTGAGTGTTCCACATGCCGTCCCATCACATATATGGTGTATGCACACAGGAGAAACCCAGGGGACGATGTCATGAACAGGACCACAATTCATATGTTTTGTCTGACAACTGCAGATGTTTGACGCTCGGACAAAACACACAAGCTGTGCTGGTGACAGATTTAATATCAGATGTCGTAGCCTTTGGATACTGAGATTTCAGCAACTCTGGGACTTAACAGTAAACTTTCCTCATGTAAAGAATGTGGGGAAAGGATAAAAGACACAGAGTCGACCACGTCAATCTTCATAAGGCATTTTTCATCCAGACATGGTAGTTTTGCTGATAGCCTCAAAATTAACCTCGAGCTTGCTTAACATTGTCAGTTATAATATTAGTTTTGGCCTCATGTTCATAGCTTTGTATAGTTGTAACATGTTTGACTCTAGGGACAACAGTAGCTCAGCTGGTAGGGCAGTCGTTTAGTGACCCCAGAGTTAGTGGTTCGATCCTCCACTCCCGAATACAGCTGTCAAAGTGTCCCTGGACAAGACACTGAATCCCAAACCCTTGGCAACTTAAGGGTTCTGCCTGTCCACAAAAATATTCCCAACGGGATTAATAAAGTATCTATTATTATTATATTTACTGTACTTTAAATGTCTGCCAAGACAGACTTATTACTCATGATGCTTCTGGCTTGTTTGCTAAGTTTGTCTCTACTTCATAATACCTGTATTTCTGATTTCATAATAATACATAATAATAATAATTGATACTTTATTGATCCCCTTTATTGATTGTGGTTGGACAGCTGCCAGACAGTACATATCAGCACTAGTACGGGGTTTGGGTGTCTTGCCAAGGACACATTGACATCTAGCCTTCCGGGACTGGCAATCGAACCTCTCACTCTCGGGTCTGAAGAAGACTGCTCTTCACACTGAGTTATCGTGCCGCCACCAACATAATTAACTGCATGTTTAGAGAATTCAACCAGAGATAAGTTAGGTAGTCTGTGGTAGCTCAGAGAGAAAAAGTATTAACCCACAATAACCCACACTAGATAAAATTTGATACTAGATAAACTTGATAAAAAGAGAACAAAATTTCTTGGAATAAAGATTATAAAACAGTGGAGTCTTGAATTGGACTCTAATTTCAAGAATTGGGCTCTGAGTCAGCCTTGCATTTTGCAACTGATGAACATCTCTGGTGCATTTCCCAATCAAATGACTGTAACTCACATTGACACAAATGAGCATACAGCTGAAACAACAGTAACTTTAGTAGTTTAGTAGTAGTTTACTTTACTTGGCAGACTCTTTTATCCAAAGCGACTTACAAGGGTATCCCTTGTATATCCCTCTCACCTATAGTACTATTTATTTTTTCGAAAGCCAAGGCCAGATTGGAAGTTGTGTTTGCCTCATTGCCACAAAGGCTGTTATGTAAGATAACCAAGAGTGCCAAGATGTACAAGTAGGACACAACAATGCTTTCAAATGGAAATGAAATCCCCCACACAGGTTTAAACACCACACCAAACGATGCAATTATTCTTTGCTTCATTCTTCTTCATCCGTTGCTTTGTTCTCTTTCCTCTTTCTTCTTGTTTCCCTTGATGGAGAGAGAGTCCACCAAGACAAAAGTGCTTAGCAAAAGCGCCCCTTTAAATTAATTAATTCATCATAAAGTTGCCATGTTCGTCCCTGAATGGCTGGCCACTGCAACAAAAGAGGAGAGAAAACAAAGATAAGAAAAGTGCTGCCCTTGTACAAAAAGTGAAATTACTAAACTTCTTTTTGTACTTTTTGAAACTGTGACCCGAATCAATTTTCCATCTCAGTTCACATTGATCAGCTCAGCAGCTTCAGGTCCCCCTGGAGGTATGTGTCCAAGTTTATTTACTTGACTCATTAACATAGAGAACTTTATATCTCATCTGGAGGATTTAATCTCTTGTTTTCATTAGTTTGTTAAAGAAACATCATTCACCCAACAAACTAAACTAAGTGTAATCTCTATTGACTGCAGGCCTGTGTTATCTTTTTGTTGTACAGCTGGTTCATCCCCTTTTGCTTTGACTAATTTACCATCCCATTATAGTTGCTTAGTTCTCTGTTTAGAACTAGTCCTCCAAATAATGGATTTAGGTGTTACATTCACAGTTTGAGCAGATTATGCACCCATCGTATTTGTAGTCAGTGAGAATCTCATCCCAAGCCTAGAAAATTGGGACTGATAGTTTTGATAGTTTGTTCAATAATTATCAGTCCCAATTTACAAGGCTACATTAATAAGAAGTCATTAAAGTAGATTAGGCACAGTTATTTATTTTTTTACAATTACAGATCTTTTCAGGCAAACATATAAACCACACTGCCCAAAGCTTAACTGAAACTGACTCCAATCCACCTACCTTATAGGCCAACTAATACTTTCTGTTTGGATTCATACTTGCACTACAGATGCGTGCACACTTATATTTCTACGACAATTGGAAAGACGTTACACACATACGCACTAGAAAAGTTGTATTTCACTGAACACCGTGTGAAAAAGTGAAGGAAATAAAACAACGTGTGTAACTACTTCACAAGAACAGTGTCAAGGAGATCTAGATCTGAGCTTGAAACCAGACCTTCAGGAAAACTCAGGTTTGTATTGTTTAAATTGTGTAACTTGTACACTGGAACAACTGCTTCACAGGGTGATCAATTCTTCAGAGCAAGATTCAACACTCCTTTAAAGACAATGCACACATTTACAGTGGTTATTATCTTAAGTGATCGAAATCACTCCTTACTCACTATATAGTGCGTTCTATAGGTTGTTGGCCATTTTATAGTAGTGTCGAATGCTGAGTGAGAATTTTCCTACCCTATAATATATGGTGGATTCCAATTCCCTTAATTGCATCCACATTTCTGGAAAATCATCTTCAAGTCAAAAAATGTCACTATTTGAGAATAAAAGCCATTTTTAAAATTAGGAACATCATCATTCTCTATTACAGACATTTTTCTAATTCACACAAGCTCATCATGTTGATAGAGATAAAACAGACTTCTGTAACTTTGACAGAGTTTTTGAAGCTGAATCAAAAAGAAATAAAGAAAAAAAAAAACTGTTACGTGTGATCATTCATTTTGCAATGCGAATTAGACAAACAGGACATCATTTCAGATGATGAGTCTTTGAAAAAGTTCTTCTGAAAGAATACCAAAATACAGTGGTGATGCTGGTTCATTTTACAGATCAGTCCTTCTCCTAGATTCCTTCAGATTTTCTTGTGTTTCTAGGAGATTTAATTAAATTTGGGCATAAAGTACTTTGATTTTCTCTTTTCCCTCACAATACATAATTTAATTTGTAATTGTTTCTTTAGCTTCCCTTGATAAACTATGATATACTGTATATTTCACATGTTGGGACTGTTTTCTTTGTGTTTTAACCATGGAAGTGACATTGCTAGATTGCTAGCAATGATCAGATGAGTTTAACCAAGCACTATGGGTACATCCCAGTTCCTTTAATTGATTGTTCCTTGATCCTCGCTCAACCCTGAAGTTGCTAGGCTGAAATATAGCAACTATTGGCTGGATTGGATCTATTTTAGACCTTCATGGTTTCCAGAGGATGAATCCTATATACTTATACATATCCTGACTGTTTTTCTGATATCGTTTGTTGGTCAATATTTTTATTAGATTTATGACCAAATACCTGCAAAACTTACATTCGCCTCAGCCTCTGCTGTACTATATACTGTATTTATTGAGTGATCTATCAAATGTTAACATACATGCTCCTTAAAAATGGAAACTTACTGATGTTTAGCAGATATATTGTTTACCACATTCAGTGAGGTAGTTAGCATGCTGTCTTTAGAGTATTTAGCTCAAAGCACCACTACTACAACACCACTACTATAGCTGCTATCGTGGCTGTGGACTCATTCCTATTAAAAATGTACATATCAGTTCTGTCACAGTTTAAAAAATGTCCGGGATTCCTGAAATGATACACATATTTTTTACTTTATATGGTCTGGGCACTGAAAAGCATCTTAAATCTTATCCTACATGCATCTGACAAGAAACCTGTGAGTGGAGTAAACCATCATCCATCACTGCATCCTGACTAAGCTGATTTTCGTCAACTCCTCTGATCCTAAAGCCATCCATGCACTCAACCATAAATTTACATTTAATCTACATTTTTGGCTGGTGCACTCACACAGAACATGCACAGAGGAAGAGTGAGCTTAAACTCTTTATTTAACAGCATCATTACTCCAGAGCGGTGACAACGTCAACATCACATTTGATTCATTTTGCATCATCAGCAACATCAGTAAGGAGCCTGTGAACGTAAGAAAAGTCTGTGATGCATCGATCATAAAACAGAGAAATGAAACCAATCACAAGGGCTGAACGATGCCAGGTATTCGTCCTGAACAGCACCTCATCAGCAACTCAGAAATATATCACTTATTTCCATCATGTCACCCTCAGATTGATGAACACACAGCAAGCACTATGTATTTAGGAAGTAGATCAGATGAAAGCCTGCACAATCTTCTGACATATGGTCGCATTTGCGTTAGGAGGGAGAAGAAAATCTGCCTTCTTGCAAACACAAATACGAGTCATTAATCTTTGTCTAAATACTATGAAGAATTTAACGGTTGGTGAGCCGAGTTTCAGACTGTGAAGCAGCTTTAACTCAACAACTGCTGCTCACATTTTCCAACAGCTCTGTGTTCAAAGTTAATGATTTGCTGTTGTGCACTGATTAAATGGGAACAGATTTTGAGAGCTGGCATAGACTCCAAAAATTTGCACAAAACCTGATGACCTGTGTTATTCCATCATGTTGTCCGGCCTGAAAATGTTGCAAAGAGCTTCTTGTAAATGTGAATGTGAAACAGACTTAATATTCCCCTCCACTGTGTTTTACTGTCAGTTTGATAGACTGTGGTATCATTCTTCTTATAGATATCTTCTGTTACTGTCATAAATCTCAAACTTTGATTCATCAGTTCATCCATTCCATCCATTATCTAACCACTTATCCTGTTAAAGTTCACTCTAGTGCTGGAGCCAGTCCCATCTGCCACTACGCAAAAGACGGGGTACACCTTGGACAGGGCATAGGTCTACATCAAGACTGAATATACATATAATTTAGAGTCACCAATAACCCGGGAGGAATCCACAATCCAAATTTAATCTGGAGAACATGCAAAGTCCAGAGAGAGGGGACCTTCTTGCTGTGAAGCAGCAGCGCCAAACACTCCACCACAGTGCTGCACTACATTTATCATTAAACAGGACTGTTTTTGTCCAGTGATACACTGTAAAATACTGGCATCTCCTGGACCACCTTAAGTGTTTGGCCTTGTTTCCCTTCCTGAGAAGTGGTTGACAGACTGCTGCCTGTTCTTTGAGGCCACTACAAGCCCTCTTTTGACAGTACTTTTGTTTATTGAAGTTTTGCATTCTTTTTCTTTTAGTAAATTCTACTTTGTAGTAGAAATTTTCTGTCTCATTGAACAAAGCTTGAGGTATTTTATCTTCTGATGGTGTGATCTAAATTATTTAACATGTCAGAACTTCTTGTTTTTCCAAATTCTCAAAATTGTCACATTATTTTTAGGTTCGCATGAAAACATCTCAGATTTTCAATGTGGTCTCAAACCTTTCACTGCATGTACTGTATTTTCTGCCATTCACACTGCCCAGAGTTTGATGCAGGGCTGCATGTTATCTGTGGTCTGTAATCAGGTTTGATCTGCACAATGTGTGATGATCTTGCGCTGCAGAGGATGATGAACTTCATAACCAATCAAACCCAAGGATTCATCAACAGCCTACTGACAAACAAAAGGTCATGTATTGTTCAGATATTGATCAGTTATTGATCAAACCTTGTAGTAATGACACTATAGAAAATGCACATGTAGTGTACAGATTAGACACGTGTATTTGTCACTTGCTCCTACCAACAGCCAATTGTGAAAGTCATCATGTGATTGAGCACGATTGATCAGTCTTACGTAGATGACTGATTAAATCAATGATTATGATTGACCTCTTGGCATCTCTTCCAAGGCTGCAGAGTAGAATGAACTTAGATGTCCTAGTCAGGTTGCCAGCCTATTTCGGGTCTTCACCTTCACTGAGGGACAAACTGGCTCCCAGGATCTCCACTGTCTGATGTGTCTAGAGATCATGCTCTTTAAAGACTGTCTGAAGAGTTGGTGGACACAGAAACAAATATGACCAATATGTAGAATAAGAATCACCTTTATCTGGAATTAAAGAGTGTGTGTGAGCTTCTCTGCAGTATGCACTCCAAGAAACCCAAACTCAGGACTATCAGCAGCCAGTGTGTGTCATCTGCAGAGTCTCAGCCAAACACACAAACCGCAGATTCAGACCCATTGATGAAACTGCACAGGATTTCAGAGAGACTATGCAGATTTTCCTGAAGCCCCAGTTTGATCATACAGCAGAACTCATTAAGGTCAAGGCTGTAGTAGAAAGAGTCCAGCAGTGCCTCTTGATGGGTGATCCACTCCTGCTCTCAGGACACCTACAAACATCAAAACCTGACCTTCAAAATTTGGAAGACTTAACTTGTCTGATGATCTGATCAGTGTGAGATGAGAAGAAAAGCAGCAGAGAAGTTTGACCTACACATCTGAGTTATGAGCCCTGAAGGCTTTGAGACAGGAAATCACAGCTATAGTGTCAAATCTGAAAAACAGTTTATTCTGATTACTGGATGTTTTCACAGATTCTGTCGTCAGGAAGGGAAACAGAAAATTTGGAATGTGGGAAATATCATTGGGTGAATACCCTCATAGAATGATAGAAGATAGAAAGGTGTGTATTTGCCAATTGATCCAGACTCTGCTGTCCCAGTGCAGTGTCAGCTGAAGGGGATCAGAGTGGATCTGGACTGGAAGAGAGGAACACATTTGTTTTCCAATCTTGATGCTAACACACACATACACACCTTCACACACTCTTTTGCTGAGAGGATGTTTCCATAATTTTACAGTTGGGAGGAGCTTCCTATGAAGATATTAACTGTGAAAATCTCTGGTGACAGAACATCTGGTCTGACAGATGTTTTGGTGATTAATCCCAAAGTACAAAAAGAACCTTTAGTGATCTTTTTTCAGTGCTTATGTTTTCAGCTGCAAACAGTATATGAACAACTGGGGACATATAGATTTGATCTGTTCTTTGTGATTGTGCCACATAGTGAGGTTCATAGATTTGAGAAACTGAGAGTATAAGTTGAGTCGATGTATCCCTATAGGAAAAAAGATAATTAAAATCGTGCATAAAAAAATATAACTGCAAGTTTATTTACCTTATTTTCTTTTAAATGTTTTATCATTTTTTATGATAGGTTCATTTAACTTTAATTTGTCTGAATAAAACGATCTAATCTCAGTACGACTGAGTTTACTGGAGTTTAAAACAAACACTTGATTTTGTTGTTGTTGTTGTTGATTCATTAGTTGATAATTGAGAAAAAAATTCATGTCTTGTTGTTGCTGGAAGAAACATGATGGAGAATAACAGCAGTGTGGCCTTGGAGCAGCCAACTCTGTGGAGACAGATACAATTTATGACCATACTCCCTGCCTTTCTCACTGTATAAAGGATATCAGAGGAAACTCCCTACAACAGACACAGCTGCAAGGTATATTCTGAGTCTTTCTCCACTAAAATATGTGTTGCTTCTATTTTTCTGTTAATTTAACTGTGTCACCACTAATAAGCACCTTAGTGGAATACATGCACGTCAGTACTAAGTAAATTTTAGAACATGTACTTCAACTTGAGTAACACATTTGAAGCCTGTGTAGTGGAGTACTTTTATTAGGCAAGTACTTAAACTTTTATATGAGTATTGCGTCAGTGTACCACCTCTTTACCACCTCTAGAAGTAGGAGACATCTTGTTTGAAGCACTACAACTTTGAAAATGAACAATATTGAGAAGCTCCCTTCAATGAGAAGTAAAAAAAAACAAAAAACTGATGTTTTTTCAAGAAATGGTAAAAACATATGAGACACTATTTATTATTCAATGTCATTTGAGATTACAACACATACAGTATGTACTTTCTACTTAGTGTTAAATTCAATTCAATTCAATTCATCTTTATTTGTATAGCGCCAAATAATAACAAAAATCATCTCAAGGCACTTTACATAGCAAGGTTAAGAACCTTGTAAAATATAAGTATATATACAGAACTA
>JAUMHL010000011.1:1631148-1641460 GCA_032362345.1 Sandelia bainsii
CTGACTGAAAATCTTCATACAAATTGTTCCTGCGCAGGTGGTCACATAGTTGCTTCGCCACAGCTTTTTCAAGGATTAATGTGATAAATGTGTTGTTTCCTGCTGATATACAGTAAGCACAGCAGATAAGAGTATTATAAGAGCAGTCTATTATTTAGGTCTTTATTGGATAATGACTGATTAAATGTCTTTACTCTTTTAATGTATTTTCAGTCTTTTAATATGATCTCAGCTAAGATGACAATGGCACTTCATTTGGCCGGTAACTAAAGTGAATCAATTTGTAATTTCATTTAGAGATCTGGTTACAAAGACTTAACCTACAAGTAATGAGCACATCAAACTGATGTTAACAAATCTGCTAGATAATTTAATTTTGGCCATATGACCTGTGGCCTTAATTTGACTGTTATGCAACCTCAGCCTTTAATTCTACTCAATGTTTTTCATAAGTGCTTTTAATATGTGGCCTAAGCCCTCAGTTGTACTCATGCCACGTGGTGCTGTGTTGAAGATATTTCCACATACATCCTTTCTACTTAAATTGTCAGATATAGCTACTGGTGGTTATTCACTAACCCACCTCTTCCCCACCTTCATAACCTCTAAGATGTGCAAGGACACAGTCCAAGGCTGCCATCGACCACCCACTGGCTCTACTCTACTGCTGCTAGGATCTGGACTCTGTGACATTCATATAGGCCTGTTTTTGATTGAGTTGTTTCATTAACAGTCTAATCACCGAATACTTGTTAATTAACTGAATAATTTTCTTCCATTTGATCTCTTAAAAATGACTGTTAATCTCCAAGGCTGCTTGAAGATTCAAGTCTGCATGCATGCTTCTCATTTGTCAGCAGAAGGTGGTTTGTTTCTGAAAGACAGCTGGTCTGTTCGCACCTCTAATACACGATGAATCCCACATGTACAGTATTTTTAACAACAGGTTTGTACACCAGGTGTACACATTTTATATCGTGATGTGCAGCAGCATTTTATCTTCTCTGGGGTTTCAGTAATAAACATGTTAACAGGATTCTTCACTAACTAACATTTAGCTGTGGTGAGCATGAAAGTCTTCCATTCTTTCAATTTCGTCCTCTTTTCATTGTTGAATCATGCTCTTTAAAATGTATACAAAATGTCTGTAATATCCTAGAAATATCCTCAATGAGTGTCACTGTTTGTGCATTAATGGTGTTAAAAAATCCATATGGGGGTAGTTAGATGACAAATATTGTGCCATAATAATAAAAAGAAGAAAAAACAAGTGGCTATGGAATAGTGAAAATCAAAAGGTAGAGGAAAAATCTACAATAGACTACGGAAGCTCATCAGTGTGATTTATCCTCTGGAGACTGATATCTGTACTGTAATCACAACTAAAAACTACAAATGTATTTAAGTGAATATAAAAGAGATATTAACAAAGCACATTTGACTTCTACATTGTTCTCCAGGGTTAATGTGGCTAATTATCTGAGCAAAAATATTGAGGTTTCCAACACCATTGGTAAAGAAAGAAGTGGAGGGTGACGGTGAAGGAACGGCGAAAAAGAAACAGGATGTGGGGGCTGGGGTGGGAGATATAGCGCATTGCAAATATGTCATGTTTACAGGATTACATTTTCCCAGGAAAGGATGCTAGGAAACCTTGGATGCTGCTAGTAACACAAATGTGACACAGTATGTACCACACATACGAGCACAGCCTGTATATGAGATGTGTGTTTGTGTGTAATTTTTATATGTCAGAGGTTTTTAGTTTTTAATTAATAGAAAAATAGAAGGAGATAGAGTATAATATAATGATGAAGGGAAAACATGGAACAATTATGAACATTAGCATGAATGGATTGATTGGCCGACAGATGAATCTCTGCATGAAGACAGTAATAATAGAGGAGGTGGGAAAAATGACAAACAAATGATAGACTTAAGGGAGGAATGAGAGGAATCAGTAAAGTGGTGAAGATTGAAAACCAGAGGAGGAAAGAAGGAGAAGTTGTACAGGGGGTAAAATGATTCTCAGAGGGAGGAGGAGATGATATGTAGCAGGGTAATAAAGAGCTGGTTGAGGATGAGGTGAATTATTGGATGACAAGAGAAGGAGGGCAATGTGCAGTTAAAAAATATGGGTGATGTAATAATTTTGAGGCGACACGGTCTTGGATATCGGCTGCAGAGATCCTCCATCATACTGTGTTTTAATGCAGTGTACAGTGGCAGAGGTGAAACTTTAACAACCTCAGTGGAAAATCAGCTGCTTGTGCAAGTCCTGTCTTTAGCATTAGCATAGATTCAGTTATTCAACATGAAACTCTGAAACACTATACAATTCCTAATTAATTTAATTGTTATTTAACTTTTTGTTATGCCCATGTTCTCTTGACATCCCCCGTCCACTTCTGTGTTACATACTGATGTACTAGCTGAACGCCTCTTTATTTCCATGTGAACATCTGACAACAAATTCCATTTCATGTCCAAAGTCCAAGTTTTTCCCGCTTTTAGTTTTGCTTTTGTCCTTCATGCCTCCAGAAGGCATCAGCCTTTCCCCTTTGCCCTCTTTTATCCAGCTAATCACCTGTACACTGACAGAATTTTTGAGTCTGATTTTGCTTTCCTCAGTACTTGTTGCCTCGGCTCCCTCCCTTTGTCACTGACCTCGATTTGGACTTTGGTTTCACCTCCTGTTGCTCAGACTGATTAAGCCAATTTTACCTGTGCCATTCAAATGAAGGGTTGCACTGCACCTGCCAGCCTGCGAGTCTGTTTTTGGCAGCACTTGTGTCCGGCCTACATGGTATTCACAGGACAAAAAACTCTCTATAATAGAGATGGCTTGCAGACACAGGAGTTAATGGTGCAAATGTCATTATTGTGCTGCTGCCAACCAGCCCTGTGAGTAGTCACTGTGTCATCAAGCCAGTAGGTCCAGTGCAAGAAAACAAGACTATTTTAGAATAAATGAGGAATAATGCTACTGGAAAACAACACCCACACTACAGTGACTATGGCATTTTTAACTCCTGATGATATCTGCGCATGACAACAGCAGTAAGGTTAACACCTATGTCAAAAATGGATTGATTTTAAATCACATTACAGATAGATTTGATTTGTTGCATCTAAATTGGACATTTTGGCCAAGCTTGTAGTGAAAGTGTGTGGGAGATGCATCTGTTTATTTTACTGTCCTCTTGATCAGGTATTTTAACCTTAACAAGACTGTTGCTCAGTTAAATAAAGGTAAATGAATGAATGGACTTTGGATAAGGTAGTTAGGATGATGACACTCAAACACTACTGAGAGACAGATTGCAAATTCTGATTTCCTGCACTAGACAGATCGCTGACCACCCTGACCTCCACAATATTACTTTACACCAAAGGACAGACTACAGCCTGCATTGGTACTTGACATTGACACTGTCTAAAATCAGCTTACTGTAATATAAATCTACAATATCTGTGTTTCCATGTGGTCCATCCGTGTCCTCCCTTGCCTTAAACACAGATAAGACCCTTAATTTCAGACCACAGGCACTGAGATAATCAGACTTGTACAAAACATGACTGTGTAGCTTTGCCACCTGTAATGAATCGTTTTCTCAGCATCTTCCTGTTGTCCTATAGTAAACTGAGGATACCAAGGACGTCAGCAGAGATTTCCCCAGTGTAAGCAAATCTTTTTAAAGCAGAGTCAAACCAGGCAAACATTAGATTAGCCCAAGTTGTCTGAGACGTCGACTGGTTTTTCCCTCAAGCATCAGGGGGATGAAGGCGATTACGTTCCATTAACATCATCAATAACCTACTTTGATCTGATGAATACGTTGAGAATTTGATCAAAAAATGAAATCCTGCCACTGATCACATACCCAGATCTAACAACTTTAACTCTTTAATTTTAAGGGCATCATAGACTGAATGTAAGAGAATCCTTTATTTGATATAATTACTATATATTTTTGGAATTTTAGGGTATGCATTCACCATTTTGTTGCATAAATTAAGCAATTTAATGATACAAGCTATAAAATAACAAACAAATGCCCCTTTCCCACCATGGAGATCCATTTCTTTTTAATTGTTGCTTCATAAAGGTTTTATGGGTTCTGTAGCTCAAAAGCTGGCATTTGTCCTCCTCATTTTATATCTCCTTGCTGATATGCAGCTGTCTGATACTGTCACAGTGATTAATGGCAAAGGGAATGAAGTATGACATTCAGAAATGAGAAGATGATAACCCCCAGAATAGGAAAAAAATATTCTAAAACCTTTCTATATTTTCCACACAAATGTTAGCATGAAATAACTGCTTAAGTGAATAAGAAGAAGAGCAGAGCAGGAGGCTATATACATATATATATGTATATTTCATTACAAATTGAAATAGCTGCTTGAATTTACCCATCATTCCTCTAAAATTACATTACCATTGTATTTTTTCCAAAAAGGTGCAATAGGTGCAGAGCTGGCTGACTATGAGCAGGTCTCAGTGACTTAAGAGTCCTTTTTGGCCTAAATTCTGGCTCCTCAAACTTACAACAAAATAATAGGGGTCTTATTGTTGGACTGATGTTATTATGAAGAGTTTCCTGACAAGTTACAGAGACACCAAGCTGATGGTAATGTCGGACCATCAATGCGCCTCGCTCAGCCTAGTTTTTGGTGTGTGCATTGTAAAGTTGTAGCAGTAGCCTTTCCCCCTTCGGCCGGTTTTCAGCTGATTCAACAAGTTGAATTGACAGAATTCGCCATTTCCTACCTGAATGGAAGTTCCACATGTTTTGTCTTGAGAGACAAATTTGTGTTTGGCGAGTTTGGGTTCTATAAATACAGCTCATCTGATGTCACATTCATAATTAGCAAGGCCAAAAGCACAAGTACAGCATGTGTGACATCTAAAAGATAACAGAGGAAACAAAGACGGTGGGCTGAGAGGCAAAGTCCAAACAATGGTCCTTAATAAATGCACTCTCCAGAAACAAACAAAGGCTATGAAGATAATCAGTCAGTATATATAGTAAGGGGACTAATGACAAAGCAGGTGCATTGTTGGGCATTTGGAGACAGGTGAAGTGAGGGACTGAGGAGCAGCAAGGCAGGAAAGAGGACGAGGAGGGAGAAGCTCTGTAATGACATAAGATGTTAGTAAATGACAAAAAACAAATGCAGTACTGATGACTGGGTCAAACTATGATTAAAAAAACACTTCGCAATTATATAGTCTTCAGAAGTTTCATTTGTCTTTACTAAAACAGCTGCTCACTGTTTTTTTAACAAACATGCAGGAGCAAGTGATGCATTTATTCAAAGCGTTAGTTGTCATAAGTTGTATGAATCTGTGGTATGATTTGGTATTAAATAGATAACTTTAGCGTAATTGTGTTGTACATTGTTGCTGTTTTCATCTTTGTAAACCTGAGCATGTTTGCATTGTAACTGTTGCCCCCCTCTGCGAGCTCAGTCTCAGTCTGAGAGGGGAGGGTGTCAGGCGCAGTGCTGCCTCTGAACACACAAACACAATAACCTCGCAGTGGCACAGAAACGAGGTTTCCATTTCAAAGTGCTCTTAGCTGTGCAGACTCCCCTTCACTCTTCTTCTTCTTCTTCTTCACATTTCTCAGCAGGTCAGAGTTGACATTTCACAGCTGAACTAGACTCCCTGCTCCTGCTGCTCATGATGGTTTTTTTGATTTTGTTAGATCTTCACTTCTGGCATCTGAACTGACGCAAAAAAAAACCTAAATTTAAGACGATTCCTGACTTCCAATTCAGAGATGGTGGAGATAAACTAAAAGACAACATGAGTAAAAGTGCAGCCTACAGCCTCACTAAATCCTATGCGGCTGGAATAGTCATTAAACATCAGTTGGTCAATAGTTGATTTCAGTCAAAGGTTATGTAAAAGGGGCGGCACAGTGGTGTAGTGGTTAGCACTGTCGCCTCACAGCTAGAAGGTTCGATCCCGGGTCGGCCGGGTGCCTTTCTGTGTGGAGTTTGCATGTTCTCCCCGTGTCTGCGTTGGTTCTCTCCGGGTACTCCGGCTTCCTCCCACCATCCAAAGACATGCATGTTAGGTTAATTGGTGACTCTAAAATTGTCCGTAGGTGTGAATGTGAGTGTGCATGGTTGTTTGTCTCTATGTGTCGGCCCTGCGATAGACTGGCGACCTGTCCAGGGTGTACCCCGCCTCTCGCCCGATGACAGCTGGGATAGGCTCCAGCACTCCTGCAACCCTTACGAGGACAAGCGGTTAGGAAAATGGATGGATGGTTATGTTAAAGATGGTGGCTGTGTTTAAGAAGCAGAGCAGTCATCCACCAATTGTAGGCTTCTCCTGTCACATGTTGAAGTGTTCATGGGTCACCGTCCATCATCGACGTGAGTGTACGTATGTGATTGTGTGAACGACGAGCAGTGTAAAGCGCTTTGAATACAGATAAGGTACAAAAGTGCTACATGTGTAAGTACAGACATTTATAACACACCATGCATGTCAATTGTACACGTATCGCACAGACGTATGAGTGGTATTAATCTGAACTTCTAACAATCTAACTTCCAGCAGCGACACAACTAAATGCTTTTGCCAAAATGTCACAAAGTTAGCTGCTGGAACGCATACAAATAAACTCATTACACATTATACAAGTTACAGTCAGCCCATAAAGCATAATCAAACATAAACAAACATCTTAGTGAGCTCTATGAGTTACCAGTTAACCTTTTATAACCTAAAACTGAATTTATTTTATTGTTTTATGTGTTTTTAAAGTTCTTCTGGTGCATTGCCAGTGACCTCAAGCTATTAATGCTGTGTTATGTGCCTCTGGTTTCTGTTACACAGACAGTATAATGTGCTTGTTTCTATACGAATAAACATAAATAAAAGAACTCTTGTAATTCATCGATGTGCCTACACTTTATTAAAAATGGAGGTGAATTAACAAAACTGAGCTTTCCACTGTCTGTCATGAATCATTTATATATTTAAGAAAAACAACTTATGAGGTGAATATTGATTTGATTTTAACATTTGTATTCATCATTTTGTTCATGGCCGGCGCTATGAATTAAATACTTTTTAATGGACTTTACTGCTAACCATAACACAAACTTTTCTATTTGCATCCCGACTTTCTTTCACGTCTCCATTACCAACCAAGTCACATCCCGTCCCTGCTGTCCTCTGTAGTTATTAGAGTCCTGCACGTTAAACCTTAAACATTTACATACATCAAACATGACTTCATTCCTCGATTTTCCCTTATGCTAACTTTCCCGATTCCCCTGATGATGACTGGAAATCAGCAAACAAATTATCACCACCTCAGCTGGGAACACATCGTTTTTGTTTTGTTTTTTAATATGACATGTAATGAAAAAAGCATCAAGTAACATTAAGAGTGCTGCTGTGATATTATCTGTTAGTACTCCACATTTATCATGGTTCTGTACTTTTGTTTACATCAGTTTCTTTTCTTTTTTTTAGCCTTTATCCACACAGGTTTGGTTGCATGCCCTATTTATCTGTCATGACATATTGTAATTGAAAAAGGGATGATGGATGGAGTTCATGTTACAGGTACTTAAAAGCTGATTTTTGTGTGTTTACAAAATACAGAAGCTTATCGTGTATTATTACACGATAAGCTTCTGTATTTTGTAAATTCAAATGCACATCACATGGCAGTTTAGGTACACAAGGCTAAAACTAATGGATCCTACACAAACATCCAACAATAAATACTCCTTTCACTAAGTTCCATATTTTACACAAAGGTGTTTTTGTTGTTTAGCATTGTTTATTTAATGAGGTGGATTATGGATGAGGCGAACCATCTCTCAGCATAACTCAATATAAATCAACAGCACCACAAACTGCAGTTTTTTAAAGGATCATACAGTTGAATAAATGCCTCCATTTATTCAACTGTATGATCCAGATTCAACACAAACTGAAATGAATGACCTTCATGAATTGAAGATTTATTGTAGGATTGTTGTATAAAACACAACTAACAAAAAGTAACAGCTATATAAAATATATAGAGTCAAAACACAATGGGGATTTACTAATATGCTAAATAGGGAGTACTAAATTGTGTGCGTAATCTTGAAAATTGCACGTTTTGTTGGTGGATATTTTGCAGTTTGGAGAATGACGAGCATAAACACAAGAGTAAATTTGATCCAGAGGAATTAAAGATGGTAGTGGGAGAGGCTAATAATTATTTTGCTGAGCTTCAGCAATGCAAATGCTTTATAGAAACATTGCTCTTATCCTTCTTGGGAAACCAGCAGTCGAGTTTGCATGTGATTTAGTACACACAAACCTTTAGCAAGTCAGGCCCAGTATTGCTTGAAATCTTCACTTTGCCTTTAGTGTAAAATCTGCTTTTTAAATGAGACAGGAAATAGGTCATGTTGTTCTTAAATCTCAATGAATTCCTGTGCCACAACATCTATTTTGAACGTTTGCTACCAAGTTTCCAAATCTTATAAGGCACAGGGGACACTGGAAACAGACTGGGAATTTAGAAACCTTTGACTGTGAAAAGTCAATCAATAAATGTAAACGTATCATTATTGATGTAACGGCTGGCAGCCAAGAACGAATGTGCTAATCCCTCCAGCAGTAACATTGCTGGCAGCAACATAAGCAGCTTTCAGTAAAAATAAAAAAAGACAAGTCTTAAAGTCTAAGTTATTAAGCTTTAAAAGGCTTGATGACATCTGCATATGTCCTGCAGTGGTTATCAGGGAAGAAATGAAGCTTTGTGACGTCTAGTGGTGACTGAGGTTGCCAGCGTTTTGGTACAATTGTGATTGTACTGAAATCAAGCTACAATGCAGAGGAAGTAGTATACAGATGATACACTATTCTTTGTCAAGAAATTATTAGAAACCTCTGTGTTTATGTACAGATTTAACAAGAAGGATGTGCAGTGATTAGCGTGTTTTGCAGGTGCTGGGAGATTTCAGGGTAAAGACGTAACACTTTACAATACTGTACACAAAAACGGAAGTAGTTACTCGAATCAGGAACAACCAGATAATTAATGAATCAATAATGAGAGGTTTCTGAATAACTGTTAATCCAGTACTATATAGCCGATCAATGGTTAATGGTTAGTTAATGCATAATCTCTAATAATATTAATACATTTATATTAATGATATATAACACATAATATTAATAACTAATGATAATGATATCATATTCATTTTTATCATCATAATAAACTGTAATAACTCATTAATAACTAATTACCTGATCAGTAATTACTCTTTTTGTGTACCCTCAAGCAAAGTGACACATTATACTGAGTAATAACGAACTAGTCCCTCTAGTGAATAAAGGCTGAAGGTCAGCAGCTCCCTGTTGTATTGCTGATGGAGAGAGATGTATTTCAGTATACCAAATTAAGTTATCTGGGTTTGACTGTACAGTATATAGCCTTCACTTGTATGTGAATATATTGTATGTGCTCAGATTAGATGATTAAAAAACTGGAGCATCCTGCTGTCTCTTGTTTATTTTTGATATATTTTAGGGAACTATATATGAGTACACAAAAAGAGTAAGAAATGAATAGGTAACGAGTAATTAATGATGAACTGCTTAGTGCTTACTCAGAATCCACTTTACTTGAGGGTACACAAAAAGAGCATCTAATGACTAGGTAATTCATTATTAATGAGTTGTTACTATAGTTTGTGTCACCCAGCGAGTTAATCAGTAACAACTGATTCATTAATATGCCATCTCCCAGCCTGTTCTTTAGTAACTCATTGTCTACTAGGCGAAAACACACAATGAAAACATAAAAGTGTAGTCCTTGGAACGGTCTTGTTACAACACACAATGTCTCACACCGGACTCGACCGTCTCCCTACTGTAGGAAGGTTCTGGTTGTTGTTGCTGTTCTTGCTATTGTTAACCTTGTAGAGACTTGCTTTTGGTCTCATAAAGTGAGTTGAGTCCACATAACGTAGTATGAAATCAGAGACCCCATAAAACATCAATCTGTCAACCCTTTGAGAGTCTCAAAATTATATATTTTATTACTATAATATTGACTGACAGAGGCTGCAAGGAAGGCCGTTCTTGTCACCTCCACTGTCATTAGGACAGTGATTTACTGTCACAACGTAAAAGATTATACATAATCTCAAAAAACGGTTTTCAATGGCAACTGGACTTGTTTTAGTTCCTTGAATACGTTTCACCCTCCATTCCAGAGGGCTTTTTCAAGTCTGACTGACTGGTAGGAGTTGCAGGTTTATAAACCCTGTG
>JAUMHL010000011.1:1641560-1668932 GCA_032362345.1 Sandelia bainsii
GACTTGAAAAAGCCCTCTGGAATGGAAGGGTGAAACGTAGTCAAGGAACTAAAACAAGTCCAGTTGCCATTGAAACCGTTTTTTGAGATAACCATGACCTGGATGACTGAGAATCTTCACAGATATTTAATTACACATAATGTGAAACATTATACCAAGTGTTAAACACAATACTTGGAGCTTCGCCAACATCAAGCTAATCCTGAAAGTATGTGATGTGCTGACAGCAGCAGAGTTTCTGTGTTGTCACGGCAGAGAGGAAAAACTCCAGCATTCAGAAATATGCAGCTTTTCTGTGCTTTGACAATGTGAACAAATATAGGTCATGTTAATGTTTTGGAACAGATACCAGCTTTAGATTTTTTCGCTTGTAACCAGACATTACAGTATGGATAAATTAATGTTTATTCTGTGATTCTGCTCAACACACTGGAAAACTAAATCATCTCCCCAATTCTTTGTAATGTTAATTTAATATACTAGTACTGTTTGAAGGAGGATGCATATTGATGAATGAATACATGTTATAAAAGCTCTTCACACACCTACTCCTCTTGCCTTGAGGGGCGGGACGACGTTGTATTTTGTGTGTATACGCCAAAATGGAAGGTCATTTATGGAGTTAGGTTCGAGGGGGGCTTCATCCTGCTGCTACGTCATCTTAAATCATGTAATTTAGGATGTGTGGCCACATCCAGTGCCCTCTGAGAGTTGAATGGGTGTTAATGTGGGGGGCCTATGTACACATTCAGTATGTGTACATAGGCAGAAAACTCGCTCAGAATTGTAACACGAGAACGTGGATATGGTCCGGGCACCATTTCTACCAAATTTCATGGTCTCACCATAGTCTAGTCACCATATTGGCGAGAAATGGCTCTTGAACGTCAGAGGTTTCCTCACTTACAGAAATCAGAATCAATTCTCTCCGTATTATATATTTAATTTTTTCATTGTGTTAATTTTGCTTTTTAAATTTTTTGATTAGAAT
Organism: Sandelia bainsii; assembly: GCA_032362345.1. Classification (NCBI taxonomy): domain Eukaryota; kingdom Metazoa; phylum Chordata; class Actinopteri; order Anabantiformes; family Anabantidae; genus Sandelia; species Sandelia bainsii. The sequence continues at coordinate 1,642,552 of JAUMHL010000011.1, forward strand.
CTTATAATAATAATAATCTAATCAGGATCAGGATTTCAAGACTAGAAGCTACTTAAATTGCAAAACCAGTCAGTCTTAATGTTTTCAATAGTATTTATTTCTCTTCACCATGCGGATACCATCAGATACGCATTATATGATGCCTCATTGCTTTTAATCTCAGCTATGACAACCTGGGAAATCCTGATGGTCTGTCAACAGCTAACTGCAGAGTTGTGGCTTTCAGACCAGCAGTGCACAGTGGCCTCGTTACTGTGAAGCAACAAAGACAATTTCGCCGACAACGACAAAGCTCTTGTTAGGTGCAGTATATTCATCTTTTGGGCAATGAAACCAGCCCGTAGACTATCTGCTGCACACGTCATTTTAACTGTGAATCTTCTGCCGACAGGCATAATGTCTGATACTGTTCGGCTCTCGCTCATCCTTCCCTGCTCGTTCTCACTGACAGAAAAAACACTCTGCACATTGAGAATGACATGCTCAGCACATCTCCTGGATGAATGAAACTCGAACTACATCCTGTAGGTTTTGTTTGTGAAATAACATCCACCTTATTGGCCTGAATTACAAAACTGGTGTTGCAAATTAATTCTTGAAGAATTCTTAGAAATGGGAAAACTTTACTTTCTATATTAGGAATTCAGCAGTTTGTTAACAATGATGAAGCATGAAAATGTGAATGTTGTGTTTTATGCTCCATCTATATCTGTATTTTGGATTTAGCGTGAACCAGATGCTGTGTTGTATTTTCAGTTAAGGTTTTTAGACTTTAACCACAATAACCTCAGTCATGACAATTTATTTTTGTCAACATCTTTGACAGCTTGAGTAACGTGACTCGTGGCTTTGTTATGTGTAATTTGCATATAAACTGATGCTCTATAACGTGACCGAACTGTGCTGATTTGTACAAGTCATGATTTATTTTTCTTGTGTTTATAAAAAAATGATTTTAACTTGCTTTACATCCTCTGTTTTGTGTACTACCAGAAAGGATGCATTTGTTTCTTCACTCAACTCTGACATCTCATTCTCACAGCTGAGTGGGAGGAAGGACTCGACTTACAAAACATTTCACTGCCAGTAGGCATAAAAGTTGCATATTGTAGCACTTGAAAAGAGAACATCTTTTCGTCTTTCTCTTGGTTTCTTTCTTTCCTTGCCGCTCTCTCAGACAGATGTCATCACCATCCGTACTGCATGTTCTCTGTGTTTTAATCCCTGATGCTGTGACTGGCAGGCTCATTACTGCGAGGCATCAAACGCTGCCGAGTAGGAGAATCAACCACGCTGAAGTGGTGACAAATATAGAACGCGGACACATTACAAAGTTTTCAACAACACTACCGGAGAGGTTTTTTCTGTGTGCCTATTAAAGTGTGTGTGTGAGTGAGAGAGAGAGTAAGAGGGTGCTGGAGTGTGTGAGTGTTTGAAGCAGACTTTTATGACAACCGTGAGAAATGAAATTCCGTCGGACTGACTGGTGAGTATTAAAGCATCCAAAAAATTCTCAGTTTGCTGGAAAGTAAGACTGGGTATGGCCAAGGTTATATAACTTGTGCGTTTGGGTAGATGAAGCATTACGTCTGCTATTCACACTCTGCTGGTGGTCCTGACAAGTGTAATCTGTCTTCTGATGGGACGTTCTGCAGCAGGAAAGATCCAGGCTAGGAACACCAATAACAGCAAACTAAAATTTAATCACAGTAGTTACATAGTAATATAGTTATATATGTGAAAATATCTAAAAGTTATTTAAAGGGGTCATATTTCCTTGAAGCAAATGGAAGAATAACTAAAAATGACACATACATTTTGAGTTCGTGATTTTCCATTAGTAACAGCATAAATACTGTAGCTGATGGATCAAACTTGTTGTTTGAGACAGCTTCATGCGTCAGTGAAGATGTGCTGGCACGAGGTCTGTTGGAAACAACTGTTGGGTGTACGCCATCCTTTTCTGTTTACTGCTAAACTCAAGGCGTCTTCCTGCTAGTGATCGTGGCTGACTACAGCTGGTAGCTTCTCTGTGCCAATGCAAAAAACGTTTTTTTTTACAGCACTTGGATTGAGCAATGAATTGCAACGGTAAAGTCCACGGAGTTCAGTGCAGATCTGAGAAAGAGGATGGAAGATTTATACAAATCAAGAATGTTTCTTACCAACTGCAGATTCCAAGATCATCAAGTTACTGGGAGGTGTAGCCACAAAAATCTGGAAGAAGACCCAAACTGTCAACCTCAGATGGTGAGTAACAACCCAGGAAGCACTAAGGCACAGACCTGGCATGAACTAGAAGCTGCTGAAACACCAGCGTCAATGTTTCCAGTCAAGCCACTTTTGCATCACCATACACTGAAAGGCTGGCGTCCAAGAAAAAAAAGCATCTGCTTCAACATCAACACATTCACTACACCTACTGTTAAGCACAGTGGTGGCAGCATCATGCTCTGGGGCTGTTTTGCTGCTAGTGGAACTGGTGCGCTGCACAAAGTGGATGGAATAATGAAGGAGGACTACCTCAGCATTATTCAAAGTTTGAATGTCCCTCACATTATGGATTGGTCCGAGAGCTTGTCTGGAGTTTTTGCTACTTCAGGGCTGCTGGAAATCATAACTTGAAGGAAAAGCTTGCCGAAAAACATGCAAATAGAAAACAAAGACATTTTCTTATGCGGTTGTGATGGTTCTTAGTTTGAGAGTGTACCTGTAAGTGGAAGCAGACTTATTAAATACAGCTGAAAGCTTGTTATTAAGTTCACGCTGAGAATTTAGTTCAGTCTGTCTGTCAAGAAAATGACTCGGTTCAGTGTGACATCTTTCCCCACTGTTTTCTGTGTGGTAAATGAAGATGTATTGCCTTCGTGCATGACTGGCAGTTATTTTACTCCACAGAATAATTGAACCAGTCAGGCTGAAAAATGATTTATTTTGTTTCCATGCTCTGTATTAACTTGAGTGCACTATACTGTTGCAGAGGTAAATAAATAACTGGAGCAGAGATGACAACATAGGTTTTTTTTAAATATTTTTTTATATTTTATGATCAGTATGTACTCAAAGACATATTTTATTGACCAGAACTATCTGGCTTGACCACAGCCAGGGAAAAGTCAATGGCAAACACATTTAATAAGGAATGCTTTTATTTAATCATTCAAATGCTTTTTGTTTTTTAATAAGGAATTTGTAACCCTGTTAGCTGCAATGGCTAAATGACTTTCAGTCCAAAGAACTGGTCCAGACTAAAAAACTGTTGGATATAATGCTATGAAATCTGTTGAAGACGTTCACTGTTTCCAGAAGGTGAATCCAAACTACTTCCTCTGACATTTCATGAAGCACCAGCACCTGCAGGTCAACATTTCCACTTCAGTTCATGAACAGATTCACCATGAGTTCCTCAGACAGTCTGGAACATTATACCCATTTGAAAGATGCTTCGTGTTGTTTACAACATCCTAAAATCATTTGCTTGTCAAGTGGTACCAAACGTTAACTTTGATGTAGTCTGTCGTGGACAATGTGCTCCCAGTGTAAATGACTGAGACAATTCTCCTCATCATTCTCTTCCATCTTTCCAACTTTTGGCAACACTAGTAATGATTGACTAACTCCCACTCAGGGGAGGTATGAATTTAAGTTGTAAAGTCGTGGATCTCCCATTCTACTTTTGAATCTAGGCTCTGTTGGAGACAATATTCATTGTTGGATCTTGTTTTGAATTATCTAAATTATCAGCTCTAAACCTCTGGGGTTACAAGAGAGGTCAGGTGATAAATGCTAAAACATTCGCTTAGGATGTTATCACATCATTCAATGGCTGTTATCTGTTGTTAGCAGAACCATAGATATGGGCGAGTACAGCCCTGCTCTACCTGCTAGAAGGCTCATACGATATCCTGCGCTGGACTTTCGTTGTCATGTGTAGAATACTAAATGAGAAGCGACAGTGTACTCAGGATTAGGTAAAAGATCATCATTTTAAGGAAAACAATTGTGGTTTGCGTTAAAACATTGACAGTTTGAGGTAGGTAAATGAACTGGTGTCTCTCAACATCTCCTGCCTATGCCGACTTTGTGCTCAAAATAAACCTTACCAACCTCATCTGTAATATTTACTACAGCAATTAGATGCCCTCTAATTACCACACGTATTGATGATGACCACACCCTGGCCTTCTGGTAGGTTAGTAGGTGCCCTACTGGACTATGAATGGATAACCCTATAAGCCTATAATGACTGATAACTGACCACTCATTGGGTTGATAAAACTTGAGTTGACTGAAATAAGTATTCTTTGGACTGAAAACACAACCTAAACACCAATAAAACCTAGTTGTGAGTGCATATGTTTGCGTCGGTGCCTCTCCAACCCAGTCTCCTAAAAACTATGTGCCTGTACAATTAAACTGCGACCACAAATACCCACTAGAGGTGAGGATGTAAGAAAAGCAACGATTTCATCTGTCCGACACCTCATCTGGCTGCTGGTGTGACTGCAAACGTTTAGTCTTATTTACATGGCAGCAGGCAGACGGCACAGATGCCTGTCATTTTTCACCAAATTGCTCCACGCTGCTTGATTGTTGCAGACACACCTACTAACTCGCTGCCACAAAAACCTTTTCACGAAACCAGTCACACCATGTACAATCAAGTCAATCATAAACACCATGTTTACACATTTAGTGGAGCTGGAAAAACAGCCTCTGGTGTGATTCCGGGCAGGAACACAAAGAAACAGTACAAAGTACAGATTTCATCTTTGCAGCTGCAAACACACACGTGTATGTGCCTTTGTGGAATTGTGAGGACCTTTGATGAATTCAGTTCAGTTTACTTTTATTTACCTAGCCCCAAATCACAGCAGAAATAATCTAGAGGAAATTTACATAGTAACATCAAGACCTTAGAGAATAATACACAGTAGAAATTCCCCTTGATCAATCACTAAGTGACAGTGGAGAGGAAAATCTAGGCTGGTTGGTTGGGCCGGTAACTGCACACTGGAGACAGGCAGCTCTGAAGCCGGGGATCCCTGCAGAAAGGCACAGAGAGGAAGAAGCACAACTAGAGAAATGCACTCCCCTGGAAAAACTTTAAGCTTGACCGCTATAAATACAAACTGGTTTCCAAAGAAGGTTGGTTGGGGCACTGTGTAAGAGTACAGTAAATTAAAACTTTATCAAATAAAATTTTTATAATCTACAGATGATTTAAACACAAAGACATGCACGTTTAGAATCTGATGCCAGTCACAGGTTTTTATAGCAGTCGGGACAGTGACAACAAAAGACTGGAAAAGTTGTGAAATGCTAATAAAACAGAGCCTGGATCATTCAGAAGTGGAGATGGGTGAGGTTCAGTGCTCAATGAAAGACTGAATGAGCAAATAGTTCAATATGTTTCTCAATGTAAAATCTGTCAGTGGTCCAGGTCTGTCATTCACTGAAAACATTTGGTGTATGAAGTGAAAATACAACAAAGGAGGCCACAAATTGTTGAGCTAATATCTCTGTGATATTTTGTATTATATTTGCAAATCATTATATTCAGTTTTTATTTATATCCTACAGAAAAGTTGGCAACTTTTTTTCAGAACGGGGTTGTAAACGCCTCACTCGACCTAAAATCGAACTCTAATTCGAACTTTAAAGCCTTTTGGAACAGTTAATACCAGCCCCAAAAATAGCATCACAGTGCAATAACGACCCTGGTGGAATGACTTGAAATTTAAAGAGGTCCTCACAAAGATAGCAGTCACACACACAGACACACACACACACCAACATTCGTTATAGAGCCGGTGCTAAAATCATGTTTACAGGCAGGTGTGATGAGGTGGGAGCGTAAATGTGTGAGAGTTTGTGTTTTGTTCACGATGTGGCGATGGTATCTCATGGTAAATCATTTCATTTTACATTGAAAGGTCAAGTTAGGTTCAAGTCTTTAGGTGATGAGTAGAAGTCAATGTAATGTCCTCTGAAGTGATAGAAAATCAACTGTGTGTGTGTGTGTGTGTGTGAGAAAAAGTTCCCCACGCTCACATATTGATTCCTCTCTCTGAGGATTTACAGCAGCTTTATAGTAAGAAGCAACATTTGAATAAATATTTCTCCTCCTTCCCGCCGTCTGCTGCTCGTACTTATAAAATCATCTCTCTCCTCCTCCTCGTCTCCTTATTCCCTTCCTTGCCATTTAACATCTCTTCTGTCCTTCCCATTTTTTCCTCTTTCTTTTCCGTAGTCTCCCTTCGTTCCCTTCTTTTCCTCATTATTACTCTCTTTGCTTTCTTTCTTTTTACTCTCCTTTGCTCCTCTGCTTATCTCTACTCTTCTTCCGTCATTCCTTGTTTCTTCTAACCTCTCTTTTCCACCTACATCTGCTAATTTTCCTTTCTTCTTTTGTCTGATTCTCTTTTTTTGGTGTCTCCTTCATCGTTCTTTTCCATGTGTCATCACTTACTCCTTTTCCCTCTTCTATCTTCGTCCTCCTTTCCTTTTTCCTACCGTCTTTTACTTAAACCATGCTTTCTTCTCCTTCTACAACCCAACACCACTTTCCACCCTCTCCTCTCCTCCTCCGCTTCCTCCTCCTCTTAGTTGACCTCCACCCTCCAGTAAGAAAAAAAATCCTCCTCCACTGATCCTGCACTTATGCGCTGTGCGTAAAGCGCTTCAGTCCCGTGTCCAGAGCGCACGGACATGAGACATCGAGAGCAGAGAGAACAGACACAGGACGAGAAGCGAAGGTCGTTCACGCTTTAAATGTCGAACTAAATGTTTTTTCCTCAGTCTCCTCCTGTGCTGAGGACGGTTGTCCTGGCTTTAATCCTCTGGACATTTTCTGTTCCTCCGAGCGCTTCGGTTCTGGGACACATGGCAGAATTTACGAGCGGGTTGCTCTGAGTCAAAGTGGCAGCAAAGTGGATGTCAGCGCTTCTCTGAGGCGGAATTGTGCTGTGTGCTTCCTTAAAAATGGGAAAACACAAAGGAGAACTGGCATCGCGCTCAGATTATAGATGTTTTTAATAAATGACACAGAAAAACGCGGGGTGAGAAGAGACGGACGCACTTGGATCCAGAGGATGGGGATTTAAACTCGCAGCCGTGAAGCCATCTCCAGACAACTGGCTCGTTTTTAATTTCACTTTTATATTTGTATTTGAATGGCAACCGAGAGCCGCGTGACTGTCTGGGCTGCAGGGAGACAGAGAGAACAGAACCGGGATCTGTGAGCCCCGCTGACGGACCCAGAGACGAACAGAGAGAGAGAAAGAGACGGAGAGGTCAGTGTGTCAATCAACAGCATGCAAAAGCACGCGCACATGCTAGACCATATCCAGCTGTACATTCACACGGGCACGCGCGCAGATATGAGGCCAACGTGCACTGACACACGTGCGCGGACACGCGCAATTAAAAGTGACAGTAATCACTTCCACAGCGTGTCACACGAGGACGCATGGACGCACGCGCACACCAGACATCGCATAAACAGTGAACATGCTGCACACGCGCGCATGTCGAAAAGGCACCAGAGATTTGTTTTTAATGGTATTACATAAAAATGTTTTTTAAATGTTTTTAGAGACGCAGAAGTTACAGCAGCCAAGTCAAACACAATAAACAAACATGAGGACACTCAAAGAGGTCATAAAATACAGTAATGAAATACAATTACATTTTAACATGCAAGTAATCATGTAGATTTAATGGTTTTGTTTTTATTGGTGTTTTATTTTGTTTTTTAATGTGTGCTGCTGTTGCATGTGAGTACACTTAATAAAAAATACGTAAACATGTTCAGTGGCAACTGGACTTGTTTTAGTTCCTTGAATACGTTCCTTGAAAAGCCCTCTGGAATGGAGGGCGAAACGTATTCAAGGAACTTAAACAAGTCCAGTTGCCACTGAATAACCTTTTTTGGGATAAACATGACCTGGATGACTGAGAATCTTCACAGACATACATAAACATGTATAAATTAATATAATAATTATTTAAAGTACACCTGGACATAAATGTTCTTTAATGTAGTTATTGGAATTTTAGAAGACAGGAATTTCAAAACTATATTTTAGCTGAAAAACAATAAAAATTCTGATCCAGTATCATATTGTACCTCTAAATACTGTATATATGTGCATTTGTAGTGCCTGGCAGTGTTGTGGTTATGATCATGGATGATACAAGTATGTAAAATATTGTGTTACAGGAGCTGAAAAACAATTTTAAATACCTTGAAATATCATTTTAATATGCAATACTGTCATCAGGCTCTTAAAGCATGGATGTATTGGAGAGAAGTGGTTTTCACAGGCAGTGTTCATCTGCACACAAATATACTGTACACACACTGTCACACACACATGAAGCCTAAAGCAGCTCCTCTCATCCTCTTTATGATAAGCACAGACTGCAGTTTAAATATTAAACCATCGTTTCCAGTACAAATGCTCTGTTCTCCCAACTTCTGCTGAGATCATGTGCTCCATAGACAATGCATGCGTTAAGATCACGCTGGACAATCTCAGTGTGCCTTCCCAAAAAAAAAGTCTTCCAAAGAAAGTGTGTGGCCCTTTACTGGAGATAAAGCTTGCAATGTGAAAAGTTCAGGCAGGAAATAATGTGAATTCAATTTCAATTTGGTGGTCTTATCTTAAAAAAAAAATCATATCAGCGGCTTAATGAGGTGCTGTGTTTCCCTCCAAGCTGACAGCTGGTGACCCACTTCTCATAATTTATCACTTGGGCCAAAATTTAATATCTTCACCCATGAAACAAAGCACTGCACTAACTGAACCAATGACAGAGGGTCTGGCAGATAATTTATTATTATTATATCTCTGTTTAGTAGTGTTCAGTGGCTTTTTATAGTGTTCTGCCTGTTCTACCAGTCGGGCTCCACAACACGACCAATCAGACGCCAGCAGAGTGTCCAGCGTGTTTTCTCAGGAGACGCCTGAAAGTGACGAGCGTGTCTGTTTCCACGCTTATATCATCACAAACAGTGCGCAGCTCCCTCCTGCTGTGCAGAGGACTCGCCGCCAGTCGCCGTTTAATACTCCCCCCAGCATTTAGATACCAGCACACAAACGCATCTGCACACATGCAAGCGCGCGCACACACACACACACACACACACACACCAGGACTCAGGACGCCAAGTGAGATGTCAGCTACTGCCACTCTCTCTCCTAATGAGTGTGCCATGGCTACAGATGTTGGGCAATTAAAGTCACAGCACACAGTGTGAGCTGTTTATCTCCAGCCACACGCATACACACACACACACAGACACACACAGAGGGGAGAGTGATCTAATGGCTGCTGGCAGCTGAGTTCCAACATGCAACCCTGAGCCTCCAGACAGAAAGGCTTCTGCAAATCCCACCGTCCATCACTTGTCAGTCATCGCTCCTTAAAGGTGATGTAAGGACGGAGGACGTGTCTGTTTTCTAAAAGTTGCACATTTCTTCCTGTAAAGTAGCAAAAAATCTTCATCTTAATATCTTCACTTTGGTTTCTTCATCAGTTCAGTTTCAGTGACCTGCTGGCCCTCCATGTCTCTCTCTCTCTCTCTCTGCCTGCCAGTCTGTTGCTATGTCTCCCTCCCTTCATCATCCACTCATCACAGCGTCTCTGACTTTTCCTTGCTCTGTTTCACTGCCCTCCAACTGTCGACAGCACGTGTTCTCTGTGTTCCTTTTTTTTTGTCTGAGCTAACACACAAACACAAACACACAGATGCAGGCATTTGTGACAGTGATTTCCGTTCTGGTTTGGAGCCTCTGGGCACAGTAAAGGTTTCGTGTGAGAAGACACATGTCCTGTCACAAATTAAGGGTAAAATGTCACAGACGAATCAGAGAAACCCTGTTTAACAATGTGCTGTGTGCAGCATTTTATACGCGTGCTGATTCATTTTGATGCGTTTGACGTGATCTGACGACAAGTTCGTTCTGCTTCCGCTCGTTGGAACGAGGCGCGTCTGCAGCGTGAACGAGGAGAGGAGAGAGGGAACGAAACGAGGCCAACAGTTTGATTAAAAGGTCAAGTTTAATATTGTACTGCGTGTCAGCTCGTTATCACAATGCACAAGTTTACCCGTGCATTAATCCTCCCCCGCTCCTCTGCTTCATCTCTCCCTCTCCTCTTCTCATTTATTCATTTCATTCTTTTTGTCATTCATCTTCCTCTTTGCCTCTTTTCCGTCTCCCTCTTTTTAAACTGTTCTTCCATTTCTCCTGCTGCTCTAACAGCCTCCAGTCGTCTGGTTTCAGTCTTTCTGCCACATGTTGAAGCAGCTGCAGGGATTTTCTCCCATTAAGACACAATAAACACAAGAATCAACACAGATGTTGAGTCTGGTTCACAGTTGCTTTTACAGTTCTTCCTAAAGGTCTTTGGTGTTGAGCTCAGGGGTCTGTGCAGACCAATTCTTTCACACCAAACTTTATGGAGCTGATTTTGTTGAACCTGCATAAATCTGAAGAACCTCTATACTGATTTTCAGGCGTGGTGCTTCCTTATTTTCAGTTGCTGCTACTTTCAATGTTGAAATTAATTAAAATACAGTAACATCCGCTAATTTTAGCTTTATATCATATTGTTCTTGTAGGTTAATTGGGCTCTGTGCGCAATTAAAAACATAGATGACCTACAGTATGTAGTGTCCCTGAATGCCTTACACGCTGCACTGAGCTGCTGCTGACAAACGGCTGACTCTGTGCCTCCTGTGCAGACGCAGTGTCACTTCCCTAATGCACAGCTCACACACAAAGGCAACTGATAGGTCCTGTTATGATAAGAAGTGAGGAAATAACCAATTTCAGGGATATTGTATATAATTGTGGGCGTCAGAGAGCAGCAGTTAATATGCAGGAGACGACTCCCTGAACTTCCGGGAAAGGTCGTATGTTTAATAAGGTCCTCTTTCTTTCTCTCCATCCATCTCATGCTCTCTTTCTGCCCATCAGGGCAATTAATTAAAGCTGATGTTATTATTATGAGGTTGCAGCCGACATGGTTGGAAAATTCAGCCATAAAATACCATGTTTATCCCCTTATCGACAACTTATTACCTACCTACACTATCAGCGCCATATGCTCACTGGCTGCACTTCAGTGTTTAATAGTTGCAAATGATTCATTATTGATTCACACAGACGCACACACAGACACGCATCCCTTCAGGGGGCATTACAGTGACTCACATTCATTCCCTTTAGACTTACTCTGACCTTGATTCACTTTATGGGGACCTGCTTTTTGCTCCCAAAAAGGAAGTCAAGTCCTAGTTTTAGGCTTAAAGGTTAAGGTTTAAATTAAGTTAGGGTAAGTTCAAGGACTTTGAGATGACTTGTCATAATGTAATATTAACTTCATTAGTGACTCTTACATGATGTAGCAAAGCATTTACAGTAGCTTTAAAATGTACTCTGTGGAGTGTTGGACCAGTAACGGCGAGTTTTCATGAGAAAACAAATGTTTTGTTTGATGCACATTTGCACCAGATGGCTGAAATAGTAGATTTATAACATTAAGTTTTGTCTTATGGCAACAACTAATAGTCAAAATACACTTTATATAGCACCTTTTCGGTCAAATGTTTGTTTGTTCGTTTGTTGTTTGATTAAATGTTACTACAGTTACTAAAATGTAATTATAATGTAAAATGAACATTAAAAGGCAACTTTTGGCACCTCTGGTAAAAACAGTGTAAACTCCACTGTAGTTGATAGTGTATCTTTAGTACCATTTCCCTAGATTTATTTTTCTTTATTTATGATCAGAATAATCTAACTTACGTCTTTTGCTCTTCTAACGTGGCACTAAAACACCATCATAATGTGCAGAAAATGTACAAAGGAAACCCTCTAAAACACATTTAACCGTTTAATGCACTGTAAAAGGTCAGCTCAGTAGAGTTGACAAAGGCCATTAGCCCAGGTACACACTACACAGTACACGTTGTGTACTATTACACTGAACAAAATTCTTTAGGACATGTAATATTTCTCTCCACAATGGTTATTAGTTTGTGTAGAGGGTTTTTTATTTATAGCCATCCTCAGGGTAATGAAGGAATTTTCCAGGCAGATAGTTATGACATTTACTTCCTGCAGCCAGAGCCCCCACCACCTCACCCCTGTTCATTTAATTTCACCTGAGTCCATCTCAGTTTTACTGCCTTGATAAATCCCTGTTGCGCACACTGTCAGCCAGGTGGCCCGCAGGTGAGACGCGACAAGTGTGACACAAACAGCTGCAGACATCCAGACGCTTTTGTCTGCGCAGCGTTTTGTTTTTCCTGAGTTTACTGAAAATTCAATCAACTTCCCTTAATTTTCCTCTCCTTTTTTCCACCTGCCCTCCTCTGCTTTCCACTCTCCTTCTTTCTTGCTTTCATTGTCCTCATTGCTCAATCATTTTTCCTTCCTCTTCCTCCTCACCTTCTTTTTTGATTTCTCTTCTTCCCTCCGTTTTACTTCTCTCTCTTCCCCTCCTTGCATTTCTCTTGCTCTTTCGATCCCCTCACATCCTCTCCTTACATTCTTTCCCTCCTTTTCTTGCTTGTCTTTCCTCCTCCTCTTTTCTCTACTATCTTTTTCTGTTTTTATTGTTCTTTAAAGTGCTTGTATCACTCCTCCAGTTCTTCCCACTCTTCATACTCTTCCTGCTGCTTCCACAACGCATCTTCTCCGGAAAATATTATTTTTATTGCTGTCACATAGTTTTTTTAGTCTCATTTGTACTTTGAATATTTTCCCTTAGGGTATCTTTTAATAAATGTGGCTCTGTTTTAAACTGAGAATAACAAACTTAAAATGAGCAGGAACAGAATAATGTGTATTTGTAGTCTGACTAGTCCACCCACACGTCCTTTTACCTGATTAGAGATGCAGAGTTCATGAAGTTCGGAAAACACCTTTTACTAACTTTTACTAGTTTAGTTTGTGAGTTTATTTGATAGGTTAACAAAAGCAACACATACAAATATATGTACCACAGAGTGACCACAGTGTTGTGACAGCTATGCACCACTGCTCCATAGCCACCTCAGTAGTTTGAGATAAAGAGCTCTGTTGTTTGCATTGTGAGTAATACAAGCACCAGGTTTTGATAACAAAAAACAATAAGTGGAATAGAAAAGATCCTGTTTTTGATTCTGCTGCATCAAGTTTGATCAACATATCTATTGTGAACGTGACCCTGTTACACTGGTGGAATAAGCTTTTAAGCTTCTTTATCTGTTTCATGTTTGCCGAGAGACTTTCAGGTCATTGTACTTTGAAATACTTAACTCAAAACCCAGAGGGCCTCGGTCAGTTTAGCTCAGTGTCGACTAACTCCCTCAAATGTTAGACATGCTCTTGATTTTACAGGCATTCACTCGTACACAGTCACGCTCGGTGATGCTCATTCTTCTCTCTAATGCATTCTCTCTCTCTCTCTTTCCATTTAGCCACGTATCACCATCCACTCATTTATTCATCACTCCATTTTCTCACATCCCTGTCACTTGCAGCATGTCTATTTTTGTCCTCATCCCAGGGAGCGTGAGCAGAAAGAGGCTGAACTGAATGCTCTCTGTTTGGAGGCATCAAATGCCACATTTCATCTGTTCAAACGTTTCATTTCATTCACATCTGCTGCTGAAACTTAATGGCCTTAGTGAGAAACTACACAGAAAGCAATTTTCTTATAGGAAATAATGAAGCTACTAATCTTCACAAGCAAGCTAAATAATCACCTGGCCTCCAGTTTTCAGCCTGTATAAAAGGTCAATTTTGGACATTTAATATGTAGGTTTGTGCTATCAACCAACATAAAATCCATCATTCGTGGTCCTAACACTTATAGGAATACTCACTTATAGGAATACTCACAGCTAGTAACTCACCAACTTGTCCTGCAAGTACAGTATCTACTATGTGACAAACAATCCAGCAGTATCTTTTTCAAAAGATCCCATGAATTAACTTTACTGTACCACTTTCTGGACTTTATAACTGTTGCAGAATCAGTGTTATATTTACAATGGCTGTGTTTGGATCCCAGGTACACTAATTTCATCATCATGACCATATTGGATAATTACCGGATTAAGAAAAAGCCAATCGTGCATCCGAGAACTATTCCAGACAGAGTAACATCCAATTGCTCGTCTGAGATAAATTCTAGAAAATGTTGGATGAAGTGTTGTAAAAGTGTAAATATAGCCTTAAACTTTAAAGTAAAACTATTGGTAACACTTACAATAAGGGTGCATTCATTAACATTACTTAATGCATTAAAAAGCATTAACTAACAGGTAAGTAAGGTTAACTAATGCATCTTATCATTACCAAAAAGAAGTCATACGTTTGAGGATGAACAAGTAAGTGGGCAATCATTAGCCTTAAATAAGCATTCATAACACACTCTTATGTTAACAAAAAGGCTGAGCTGTGAACTTTATATACATGTTAATTAACATATTTATCAACCATTTATTAATCTTAATACCTGAATTAGGGTTGTTATAAACATTAATTAATGTATAAATTAATGTTAACATACTTATGTTATGGTATTTGGTATGGTATTTATGTTAACTTATGTAGTTAACATAAATACCATTAGTAAATGATTAGTAGATGCATTAGTTAACCTTACTTTAAGGTGTTAACTGTTAGTTAATGCTTATTTATGCATTAAGTAATGTTAATTAATGTACCCTTCTTGTAAAGTGTTTATGCTCCATACGTATGATTGAAGAGTTTTTAAGCACACCAACAGAGCTATTGTTACTAAACTATTAATGTACAGAAGTTTGAAACAGTTTGCTACCTACCTCTGGCACAGACAACCTGAGACCCTCACAGGTGAAGTGATTAACATTGATTATCTGACACCTGTCAAATGGTGGGATATATTAGGTAGCAAGTAAACAGACAGTTCTTGGAGCTGACATATTGGAAACCTAAAAAAATGGGTAAGTGTAAAAATCTGACTGTCACAAATTGTGATGGGTATATGTCTGAGTCGGAGCTTCTCCAAAACTGTAGTTCTTGTGGTGTGTTCCTGGTACGCAGTGGTCAGTACCTACCAAAAGTGCAGCTCTAGTCCAAGGAAAGACAATTGGTGAACCGGTGACAGGGTTGTGGGCACCCAAGCATGAATATGAGCATGAGCATGATCCCTAGCATGAGTTAGAGCCCACAGAAGATCTACTGTAACAAATTGCTGAATATTAGCTTGCTGTGTATGGAGCTACATAGACCCAGACAAGTTGGAGTGTCCATGCTGGTTTTGATGTTGTGGCTTATCAATGTAAAATCTCATTTTCAGTTTATTTGGATACAAAACATTTGAAATAACAAGTGTAAATAGGTGCTTATGGGGTATTCAGATTAACAATAGCAAAGAAAAATATGCCATGGGCCAGTTTGAAGGATTATATCCAAATATATACACAAATAGTATGTAATCTTTTAGCAAATGAATTTTATACAGTTACACAGTTTTTAACCTTCAAACTGATGATCACAGGTAAACAGCAGAATCAGCACAATGCTACAAACTGGTTTTTCTGTGAGAAAAAAGAGTGAGACAAAGGTTTTGGAAGTACTTCTGAAAGACTGTTTTGTCTTGTTTTATTGTTTCTTTGTCTTTCAGCATTATCTGCATAATCTCGTTAAAATGAAAGACGAGCCTATTTAATGATACTGTGAAAATGTTAATAGGATAAGCCATCAGTTCCTGCTTGTACAGGCACATTTTGGAGATAATATCATGCAGTCTAGTCGTTGCTTTCCTGTCAGAATTCATCATCTACAATGAGATTGAATTTTCAGTGGGATACTGAGCTTGAAAGGTTGTGAAGCTGAACTCAAATGTCAGTCCTAAAAAACTTCAGACAGACAAACAGACAAGAATTAGCCAACCGTTCGAATGAGTAGGTCTAAACACCTGGAATCACTATGCAGGGACAATCTTTTATTTTTAACCATCAAACCCAATTTTCACATTCATTGATAAAATACGTTTTAGTGCTCAAGTGAGACAGAACTGATAAAATTGCTGGTCTGTCAGACAGCAACATGTCTGTCGTTCTGTAATTGTCAATCTGACACTACTCCTGATAATGTGAGCCTCAGAGTGTCAAACTGGAAAGATGAAGCTGCTGGATTTTATTCACAATGTCTAATCAGGGAGTGATGTACACCTGCAGAAAGGTCAACATTGTTGAACAGAATAACAGTGTGGATTTTCATTTTATATACAGTAGTAATGTTCTTTTGGTCAGGTGGCGGTTATCACTCAGTTATTTATTCATTCATTATTTATCTTGTTAGTCATATCAAACTAAATAATATCATGATCAAAAGGTGAAAAGAAAAGAAAAATCACTTGCATTCTGCCTCTTTTTAGTTTTAAAATGAAACCTTGTCCCACCATCACCATCGCCACCCAAATGAATCACATTTACCTAATGATGAAACTAAAATAAGTCAGAAGTGTTGATGTTTGACATGCCTTATGATTTTAATTTTGATTCATTTTGGGAATAAACACAATTTAGTTAGAGTTGGGTAAGATCATTGGGTCAAAGTTACTGCTTTGTTACGGCAAAAGAACCTTTGTTGTCACAATTACTATATTGGTCAAGATTGTCCTCTTTCTGCAGAGCTTTTCACTCTGTACTAACTTGAAACCCCATTCCTTATGTCAAGACAAAAGTCTTCAAAAGTATCAAAAGTGTATGTAAATTTGATTAAATGCGGTTTTACAATGATAAGATAACATCTTTGTCAAACAGTAGGATTTAAATGATCCTAAACAGAAACAAATGCATCATCTGCAAAAAAAATAAATTTTATGATAATACTTCTTATCTTTTGCATCTATTCTAGTTCCATTAATGCTCAAGATTGATTTAATGTGTACCCATTCCACAAAAAAAGCCAAATGTGCTAGGCACCAGAAAAATTTTAAGCCCTAGTAAAAAAAGGTTATTTATTCACGGAAATGAAAATGTCACAGATAATTACTTTAATTACACCTCTGGCTGTTTAGGTTTTCTCTCACCCACCTGCAGCTCTGTTCTGACATTTAAACAATTTTGGCATTTGAAATCACTGATACAGAGTAGATGTAAATGTTTAAACCTCTTAATCCTGAGTCATTCCTAAGGTTATGCGGAAGCGAAAAATCTTTTTTTGTTACCAATAGGAAATTAGTGGAAACAATAATTAGTTTTTGAGCTGCACATTGTTTCTAGAATTACACCACAAATATGCCTCGTGGCTATGACAGAGGGATTGTAGTGAGACAGTGTTATTCCTCCTGACAAATTAATGAACAATGTGGAATTTCATTCACCATCAATTCTTAATCAGCAAAGTCATGTAATTATTCAAAGTTTAATGAGCTGCTGTGATTGGATGTAAAGTTGACAGCTGAGGGATGCTGCTCCATTTCTCAGCAGTCTGGGAACTTTTTCAATTTCTTTGTTTTGTTGGTTTTATATCTCCCTAACTCACTGCGTGTTTTCACTCATCCCTCCAGCTAATTTCCTCCCTGTGTTTTCCCTCTTTCTTTTTGCTGCTGTGCTGTTTAACTAGAGCAGAGAAAGGAAATCAGTCTAATTCTGACTTTTTTAGCGATCATTCATCTGACCAGAATTCACAAAATTTCAACATACTGTAACGTAAACAAATACAATTTAAGTGTTATTTTAAAAAGGAAAAAGCATGCCACCATCTATGGATGGGGTGTGGTATAAATAAATCAATTTCAGGGACTCGAGTGGTTAGAAAAAATAAAAGACTTTTAATGAAAATGGGCTAACATAAAAAAATGCACCAATCTGTGTCAGCATACCTTGCTCTCCTCAAGAAATGATTCAGGCTTAACTTAAAATGCAACAGCAGAATAGATGTTATCACTTGTCCATTTTTTGCTCTTCATCTTTATTTGTTATTAAAAAAAATCAATGTTGTGTTTGCTGTAGAGATGTGACAACATCTGACCGGTCATGAGCGACAGCTGCTTGACCAGTCATGGGCAACAGCCCAGTGAGAACCCAATTATTTTTTGGGGGTGCTGAAAAATGAGCTCCTAGAACTTTGCTCTGAAGTGGGTGGAGGACAGTGTAAACTTAAACACAACCCAGGGTTATGGCTAAAAGTTCAGTAACGTGTCAGCAGAAGAAATCCACAAATCTCTTACAGATATACTTTATAAAGTTGGATAAAACAAAGAAACATCAGCATCCCATTTGTGTCTTGTGTTTGTGTCCAGTATTGTAGTATTTTGTTTCTACAGTACCATCTAATGAGGGAAATGCCTTTAAATGTATCACAAATATCTGTTTAGCCGTTCCATGTTCTACTTTGTTTACCAGCTGGTCTTGAACTTTGTCTGCTGTTTGGTGTTGTAGGTAATGAGCAGTGGGTGAAAACAGTTGCCTGTTTCTTCTGCTGGAAGCACAGTAGGAACTATACAATATCAATATGTAAAAATCAATATGTGTGTTGTAAAAACTGTAAACGAGGCTAAAAAAGCTTCATACACCTGCAGAGATGGTACAAAAACTTTCACAATGATATCCAGCCTGTCTTGTTGTTGTTTAGATTTGTGCACTTGTTGATATTTTCTGGTTACGTTTGAGACTCTGAAGAGAATATTCTCTCTTTTGATTGACATACACCAGAGATGCATCAAACTCCAGCAATTTGACTGACAGGAGGATGATCAGAAGAAGTCACAGCATCAACATGTTTGCGAACTTCACCGTGCACTGTAAAAAAAAGAAGATGTTTTTTTAAAAGAAATTTGAGATGAAAAAATACGGATATTTGCCATCTTTTTTGTTTTGCAAGCATATACCATTAAATTACAGTAAATCAGTTTTTTTAAATAGACGTTCTGTAACATTAAAGTAAAAATTTGTAATTTTACATTCTAAGAATCTACAGGTTTTTTTTACACGGTTAGACATGAGAGTTAAATTACTATACAGTTACCATTAAATTACGGTAAATTAATTTAGTTGTTATTTCACAGTTAGTTTCCGTAAAAATGTTTCTAAAATGCAAAGAAAAAGCAAGAAAATTACTCAAAATAAACCTGTAAATTTCCATTTGGGAGATCCAGTAGGTAAACAGTACAGTAACACTATTTTTTAAAGTTGTTAAGATTATCTGAGAAGTGGGCGTGTCTTGGGGCTTCTGGGTACTTTAGAGATGAACATATTAACATCATTTCTCTATTTTCCTGCTTTTCATGTAACATTGCATCATAGTTATTTATGCAGTTATTAGATGCACATTTTACACCACAGGTGTAGGTGGTTGCACCATTAGTGATGTTCTTCTTTGTTCAAGTTAAGATAATTTATTGTGGTATGTGCTCTGCTTGTATAACTCCCAATTTGCTGTTGCAGAGAATAGAAAGTAGTTTCACTGCCTCACATTGTCTGTCATCTACATCATGCCACACTGTACAGAAATGTATATATAGTGGTAGTTAATGGTCAAACTTTGATTAAAGATAAATGCTTACCGCTGAATAAGCAACAATGTACTATTATTTGAGGAAGCCGTACTGTTAAATGTAAGTCCATCTTCACTCATAAGTGTTATCTTGCCTTTTTACGTTTTGGAAATGTTTTTATTATGGTGCACAACTGTAATTCTACCAATGATAGACTGTAAAATCACAGTGAGAAGCAGCAGAAAATTGCTGTAATTTTAAATAGAAATTTACTGTAAAATAACATTTGGTATTATACCGTAATTTAACGGTGACTTTTTACCCTTTTTTATTTTTTACAGTGTGGCTCATTGGGCCCAGAGGATGACCCCCTCACAGAGTTTTAAATATTTAATCTCTTTTATTCTCTGCACTCTCTGATTTATCTTAATAATTAAATACTGGAGGTGAGGGAGCTGTTTAGAAAAGGTTTCAGGAAGGGGTTATGATGAGAAAAGAGCACACAAATTGTTGTTTCCCATCTGTGATTGTTGACCTTGATCACAATATAAACCAAGTCAAATGACATTTTTAGTTATTAGTTATTTTCCCTCCCATCTTGCGTTTCAAGGTCAGTTCCATTTTCAATACATGAAATAAATAATAAAAATAGTAGACATGTAATTCAGAAGCTCTTGCTGCCTTCAGGGTCCCCTGCTCTCCTCTCTGATTAAATTTACAGCACTTCAGGCCCTCTGCAGCATACCTCTCTCCCTGATATACTTTGCTTCTTATGTAGGTCACGAAAAATAACTGAAGACTCCAATTTAGATTTCATTTAGAGCTGATGCCATGGAAATTGTTATTTTTTGTTTTCTGTTGTGTCACTCCGAGACAGAATCACTGTGTTGGGGGTCAGATGTCCTCAAGGTGATGGAGTGATTCAGTTATCATACATATCAGAGATCACTGTATTTATACAGGATTTAGTATGACTTGAAGTACACAGTGTTTCAAGTCTTTGAAAGTCTTTTTTGAGAGATGTTTTGACCTTTCTTTAACAACTGCTTGATGGATTGGCAAAACATTAGTACATTCATAGTTCCCAGGGATGAATCCTACAGTTTATGGTGACCCATTACCTTTCCTCTAGTGCCACGAAGAAGTTGATATTTTTGGTTTTTAGGCAGAAAATCTTGACAAATATGGGATGCATTCTTTGGTACCAATCCTGTTTTCTGGAAATTACATTCCCATGCAGCTAAACTGCGAACATAACATCTTGTTGATATTATCACGGTTAGCATTTCATGCTGGTGCTAGCCTTTAGCTCAAAGGGTCAAAGTGTGGGGCGGCATTATAGCTCAGTAGGTAGAGCAGTCGTTTCCCAACCCAAGGGTGAGCGATTCAATTCTCAGTCCCGGCAAGCTACATGTTGAGGTGTCCTTGGACAAGACACCGAAACCCCGTAGTAGCGCTGACATAGTTCTAGCAGCTGCCCAAACAACAATTTCCCCAAGGGGATCAATAAAGTATTTATTATTAATACAGAGCTGCCACCATGCCTTAGATTTATAGTTTTGTTTCATTCAGGTATATGTCATAATGATGAAAAAATGGCAAAAATATAATTTTTTCATGTTTAAAATTCAAAATCCTTCTAAATAGATTTTACATCTACACACGTAGATCTACACGCATTCATGATGTCTTATGAATGTGTGAAGGCCCTAAAACTAACAAATTATGATTAGTGAAGAGAATAAAAATGATCAATAGCACACAGGATTTTTAGTTGCTTTTAAAGCTCCTTGAAAATGTGCTATCATATCTTAACTAGTTCGATATATTTATGATTACATAAGGAAAATAAAAATTTAAGTTATGAAAAAATCTTTGTTATTTATTAGGTGTTTTACTGCTATACTTTACTACTATTTTTTCAGGGGATATTAGAAAAAACAGATAACAGAATATTATGTGATATTATTATAGTAATATCCTTAACTGGAGTGTGAATATAGTTAAATGCATACATTTTTGTAACCTCCATCTATTTCTTGTCTTTTCCATCTTTCATCTCTGTTTTAAATGGACTACTTTTCTTGACTAAAGTGCTTTGAAGTGAACATCTGGCCTCAGGTCTTGCAGCCCGAGAACGACTCTGTAATGATGTGCTCTCATTAAATCCTCTTTTAATAACCAGATCTCAGAAGGATGAAGTGTTGATCGTGATGAAGTGTTAATCTGGGAGCAGTGATTGGTTCTCACTCAAAACTCTAATGATAAAAAGTAAATTAGAGACACTGTGATCCTTCAGCTCTCACCCTGGATGTACAGCATCTACACATGGGCAACAACTGGAAAGGGAGCTGCTCAGTCATCTTACCTTGGATACTTAAAAAACAGGCTTTAAATTTGGATTGCTTTGATTTGCGTTGTATTGTTTTTCACTCCGCAGTAATAGTAAATGGCTGCTCTCTCAGTGTGATGTGACATCTTGTATTAAATCTAGGTTGGGCTGCAGAGTAACAGACCTGTTGTTGTCTCCAACTGATTATTTTCTCCTTGCTCTAGTTCCTGTTCCACCAGGCTGCAGACAGTTCAGGCATGTCTGACGTGATGCTGCAGGCTGATGTGTCCAGAGACCTTGTTGTGATTCTAAACAGCACAATGGGGGGTGGGGCATTAACTTTAGAACACTACAACACAAACATAGGGTCAATAAAAATGGCCGTCTGTGAATAAAACAGTTGGAATTCCTTCATGGTCAAATGGTCATGGCCAATATTTTGGACAAAATCCATAGATTAAAGCTGACAGTCTACACTTTAAGCAAATCTTGATCTTGATTTCATTTCAAATCTATGTAAAATGACGTGAAGTAAATGTAAATACCTAAAATCTAAATCAGACCAACTGTGTGATGATTAGAGGGACTTTTGTGACTCACAACCCTATATGCATACAGTGATGTATTGCCATCTTGTACCACAATTCAATAGAAACCCTGCTTATGGTAAAATGAGTTCCCATTGAAGTCTCACCTTTTTAAAGGCACTAATGATCATTAATGCTCTTCAAATTAGTTTAGTGCAAGCTCCAATAATAGCCACTGAGTTTATGAAGCCTGCATGGGTGTACTTTTGTTTATAATGGCTTCAGTCAATGAGCTAGTTAATTAGACACTTAACCACAGAACTGACAAGTCAGTTTGGCAGGTAATGAGTAACAGAGCCACGGAGCTGCCACGTTAATCTCCAACCTTTAATCACATTAGAGCAGAAGTTGTCAGACTGAGGTACAACCCTCCAGGAAGGACGTGGAGGAAGAGTTGCAGTGCAACACAAAGTTAAGTTTTTGTAGGTGGGCTTGCTGATTTGGCCCTCTCAGTGTGTGTGGGGTCTGGCACTGTCCTTCTTGCGCTGTTCCTGGCTCTGGCATGATGCAGCTCTTTTGTTGACACCTGCTTCTGTCTGATGAGTCAGCAGGCTGCCCACACGACGTGCTCCAGTCTTTGATTGCAGTGGGCAGAGGATGCAGGGTACCACATAGTGAAGGATGTGGTGAGAATGCTCTCAATGATTGATGAAGGGTGGAAATGTGGGTGTAGACTTTAAGAGCAGTTTGAGAAAGTGCATCCTCTGATGAGCTCTCCTGGTGATGGATGGGTTAGTCTACCATTTCAAGTCGCTGGTAATGAAGGTACCCAGAAACCTGAATGAATCAAGTTCCTTCACGACCATTGTTGATGAGTTGGGGTTGGGCGTTGGGGTTAAGTGTTTCTGAAAATCTATGACCAGCAGTAAATTAAGCTCCAGATTGTTCTCTGTGCACCAAGAAGCAATTTGTGACGCAGTGTTTCTGTAGGCTGACTCATTGTTGTCCTTTGAGACCCAAGATTTTTAAAACCTCTGCATAAGAGGATAATTTGTGGAAAGTTCATGTTATTTTTTTAGCAGACAATTTCTCCTTGTTGACTTGCTCTTGTCACCTTTCATGCTCAGCTCTGAGCAGCATGGTTCTGAAAAACATTCACACTGCAGCCACTGCCTAAACCCAGAGACCACGATTCTACTGCTTGGCAATTCAAAATAATGGCAGCTGAGTCAGGGGAGTTTCATTAACCTTGGCTTCTCTTTGGGTCACTAGATTTTATGGAAATACCTCTGAGTACTATTGTTGATTTAAATTAAGCATTTACCACACTTGGTTTGCACTCGAGTGGATACACAATTCTGTGTGTGTTTCCATGGGACTCCTGTCTTATCTTTCATTTTACTCTAGCTAATCACTTGGGTCAGAGTTTGTTTGTTTTTTGCACAGGGGTTCATGGTTTGCACATTTATTTGGCACAGGTTTTTCCTGAACCAACCCTCCTCAATTTTCACAGAGCTTGAACCCATAGTTCACTGGTTTGCACAACCTCAGTGGCTAGGGGTCTTTTTTATACATCCTTGGGGTTCAGTGTCTTGTCCAGAGAGACTTCGACATATGAGCAGGAAAAGACTTGTCGCGAAACATCAACCCTAAAAATATGACTGTTTGGCTGTGCTCAACCACTTCAGTCATTTTTTTTAAACAAAAAAACAATGGAAAACAATGGATAGTATTTGGGGAAAACAGAAAAGTGTATTTAATTTCAACAGTTAAAACAGTTGAAGTTTAGTCAGACATGATATTCACACAATGTAAACAACCATACAAGGTGTAAGGAGAAGATTAGGATGAGTAATTAAGAGGATTTTTTTTGTTTCTATTAGCAAAGCCAGAACAAGCTGAATAACAGATAAGAGAAAGAAGAGGACATGGAAAGACTCCTGATTAACAACCTGACATGCAGTAACTAAACCAATACTGGTTACATATACAATACTGTGCAAAAGCCTTAGGCCACTGTTGGATTAGTTTTTCAGCAGTGCTATGATGTCCATATCCATTTATTTCTCAGTTTTTGCATTAGAACAACTACAAACACAAAAAGTGGTTTCTCGACTGCTCTCCTTTCACAAAGACCAGTTCTGATCAGGTTTTTTTCAGCCTATGGAGGGATCAACTTGGCATCCAGATGAAGCTGCCAGATGCTGAGTCAGGGCCTTGCTGGACTTCTTCTAGTGTCTCAAAGAAGAAACTCTGAGAAACTCCTCATCAGATTTTGACAGGTCTTCCACTCCTAGTTTTGCTCTTGACCTCTCCAGATTCATCTACAGAGATCACAGTCAATATTTGTCACTTTAGCCTAAAGAAGCGGTTTTTGTTTGATATTTTTGTGTTTTGTAATACTGTGTACATATTTTCTATATTTTCTAGTTGTATTCTAATAAAGATACTAATAAATAAATAAATATATATGGTCATAATAGCACTGCCAAAACACATTTTACACCTATCAAGTTAAAACAAGTTAAAATCTAAATTGATTTAGGTTTAGGAAAACAGCAGCCCGAGATTTGTAATGACAAGAATAAAGGTAAACGTTGACATTGAGAACAAACTGCAGTGTCCTCGAGCCTTTAGACATCTGCTCCCTGGTGAAGTGGAAATACTAATGTCAGCAAACACAAAGAAAAGATAGAAACAGGCACTCGAATGTGTTGTTCCAGAAAAAGAAAGTCAAATTAGCCTTTTCTGTCTGTATGTTGATGATGGAAATGAATCACTTTGATTCAGTCTGCTGACGTGATGATATGCACTGCAGAGACACAATGGGTTTAAAACCACTAAACTATCTCATCTCATGCAGAACAAACAGGAAATAGGTCAGGGCTATGTATACACTTGGGAAGTGTTAATTGTAAGATTGCTTTAAAAACAGTCAGTTATTTTTATTTTAAGGTCAGTATTCAGCTTTTTACAAATGATCCTGACTAATTCAGGAAATAATCGGCTCTTTTAAATTTCAACAAACGCTTGTCACATTCCTGTCGTTTTTACTGATGGTAGGTAATTGGTTGACACTTTCCTCTCTCCCTGTCTCATTCTTCCTTCTCTCACTGAAAAACTGGCCATTTTGTCTCATTCTTTTGGTCTTGATAACTTGATTGGTCTGATTAAAAGGAGTTTTTTGCTCGACAATATGATTGAAACTGGACTATTAGTATTGTGCCAAGGAGGTTTCTGTTTGAATTGATATTGCTTGTTTGCCTCTCTGTCATCTCTCTCTGTTTACACAGATGAGAAAAAGACAATGTGGTGTAAAATTCTCAGACCTTTTGTGATGAAAGTTTGCAAAACACCATCCTGCTGCACGCTCATATTTCTTCTGGTGAGTGGGAGTCGTGCCGTCACTGATCCTATCAGCCGGGCGAGAGCAGGAGGGAGCTGAACGGCTGCCTCAGGCTACTTGCTTAGTGAATCTGCTCACTGGTCTGTGTGTGTGTTCATTCCCATATGAGCTTGTGAGACTGAGAGATTGCAGTTGTGTTAAGGAGTGCATTGATTTTCCCATTGTTGTGTTTCTCTTTAAGTATTCCAAATATGTGTGTGTGTACCCTGAGGCTGGTTGAGTGGTCTGCATTAGTGTGTGTGTGTGTCTTAAGAAGCTGTGCACTGTGCCACATGTGTCCTCCCACATGTGAAGATAGATAGATAGATAGATAGATAGATAGATAGATAGATAGCAGTGGCGGCTAGTGAAATTATTTTTTGGGGGGGCGCACTTTTGCAAGTCAGTTTTCAGATGCGCTCTAACCACATATCATCACTAGTATAAGCCAAAGCACCATTATCATGCATCACACTACTTAAAAAAAATTCAATTAACGTAAAAATGGTCTGTGTTTATAGTCATTTACTATTTATAAGTAAATTTCGCCTGTCTCTCCATCAACAGAGAACATGCAGTCAAGCAGCTCATTCTGCACTGTCTTACATGTCCCCTTAAACACAGTAACAGTCTGCAGGTACTG
>JAUMHL010000011.1:1672133-1689059 GCA_032362345.1 Sandelia bainsii
TTGAGATGAGGAAATCACCATTGCATGCTTCTACTTAAATGCCCTACTTTCATGATATAATATCACTGTAGTGTAAATATCTTGTGTACTGTCTTGTAGCAGACGTTTCCTCACTGTAGTGTGAACTTTTTACATTTTCCATAAATTTCACCCGAAAGCCAAATATCCCTAACTTTTTGTCAGTAGTGTATATTTATATTTTAGGGAGACCTCCAGGTGTTTGAGTTCCTACTCTGCGCTGCCCCTACAGGCTGAATTTGGGATTTTAACGATTCACTCAAAAATCTGTTTTTTTCACACTCCTCCATGTTGGAAATGGTTTGCAGCCACAGGCAAGTTTTTAGACTATGAGCTACTGTAGTTTTTACTGAAGGAGACTCTATAGACTTCAGACTTTTGTACAATTTTAAACTTAAAGCTTTCATAAGCTTTGCTCTTCAGTCACTGTGAGGTCAAACTATAAAGTTTTGGCCATTTTTAGGACTTAAAGAAAAAATAATAAATAGAATAAAAATAAAACGATAAAATGATGGAACAAAGAAGTGTATTGGTTAAAATGTCATTAAACTAAATTAGTAGGTGAAAACAGGAACGAAAACAGGAAGTCAGCGTACACAGAAAACAGACCAGGTGAAAGAAACTGAAGATCGGTAAGTGCACCCGGTGCGTTTAAATGTGCCAAATTGTCAGTAGAAGTAGGGAGTTGCCAGCGTTAGCGCCGAGAGGAGATGCTGTTTGTTTTCAATGTTGTGATCTTTGGTGAGAACGTGCAGACATCTACAAAGACTGAAGAGGCAGCCGGTGAGACGCTTTGTTTACATCATTAACTGAACTGTTGCCGGTGAAGATAGCTGCCGCCTGATCGCTTTGTGCACACAATTTGGATTGTCTTAATGCGCGTGCCAAAAGTAATTTATATGTATTTGAAACTCCAACTTATATTGCACGTGTATTTAATAATTTGTAGTGTTTGTGCACGATTGTTTATTTGGTCCTGATCCGTCGTCCGTCGGGTTTACTCAGTGTGTGGTTAATGGATTTGTAAACGTTTGGTCACGGTTAAAAGAAAACAGTTTAACGGTAAGATGATGGTGCTAATTTGTTGTATAGAGTTTAGATATGACATTTTATGAATTTAAAAAATTAAAGAAGGTACATAAATATGAAATGTTTTATGGGGAAATGAAGTATTGATGGTGATGAGTAAATGTTGTGTATTGTATTGAGTGGGAATATTTATGTATGTATACATACATTTCTTTGCTTTGTTTGTTTAAGGTTTTTCACCGTTTTGCCAACAATGGAAATATAATGGAGCAGGATGTCACATTTAAAATCAAATAAATTAAGGAAAAGAAGAACTTGTTGTTGGTTCATGAGTGAAATCCAGTTAATTCTTCATGTAGATGTTCTCTTTCAAGTGGGGAAACTGCACATTTAAAAAGATAACTTGACAGTCACATTTAAAATGTGCTTGTAACCTATACCTACCCATATATGAATTAACAAGGAAAAAGTTCCACTTTTTATTGTACAGGCTGAAGTTCTTTTGTTTATTGGAACACATGTTCCCACTTATAATGCATTGGACTATAGTCTCTCTCCAGCATATAAAAAGTTAAGCAAATAGAACAATTTGTATGAGATGATTGCATGAAAAAGCTATTTACCTGACTCTCTGTCTGGATGGTTAAATATGCGTGAATATAGCACTACTGGCTCAAAATTTGCAATATTCATTAACATTAATTAAGTTAAACCAGCAAGGATGGCATCATGCCTGCAACAGCAGCAGTGGTGTCTGCATGGCCTTAACACCACCATACATTACATGAAGTGAGTGAGATTATTCACTTATTTTGTAGTGACACTTACAAAACTCTTCATGTCTCTGTTGGAGTAAATACTATCCACTTGTGGTCATCCATCGCATAATCCCTTGGATCTTTCTCTCTGGAGGTCGGGAGGGCGCTTCTCTCGCCCTCTGCAGTGGGAATAGTTTTGTTGCTCCACGCACAGGCAGTTTTGGAACCAGACTCTGCACCATGGGCGCCTCACGATAGTAAACAGCCCCAGTACAGCGAAGAGATCCTTCACACTGGGAGCTTGTCTCAGAAAACATCAGAATAATCTTACTCCCTGAGATATTTGAACAGAACCCCTTGAGCTCTGTTTCTCATAGCTTTTCAGTTCCTGTGGGCACTGCACTTCAAATTTCAAGGCACCTAACAGGGATCAAACCAAAAAAGTCCACTAACTCTACAAGCTATCTCACCAGCAATGCAGTGTCTGTATATTCCTTTCTCTTTCACTTGGGCAAATTTAGTCCCAATGTTTCTTCTGGACAGCCAACAATGGGAAGAAGAAAAACAGTAAAACAATACTAAATAAATATCTCAGTGTCTTTGAGGATTTCTTAAAAGTTCTGATGTTTTATTTTAATGTGGTTTGGTGAATTGTCTCCAACATCGAAAAACTCTTAAGCTATATTTCTTAGAGCATTAAAGTGTCTGACAAAATTGTTCATGGTCTCCTAGAAGAGTGGAACCGTTGATGAATTTTGAAGTCCAACATCCAGATGAAAGATTCAAGGACTCTAAGAAGTGAACTTCGAGTGTCTCTGACCAAATAATTTGTGTGTCACTGCTGGCAGAGTGCTTGTAAGTTCTGGTGATTGTTATTTGATCTTTATAGGGATCAATGCAAGTTTGTCCTACACCAATAATGTGGACTGTAGACTGCTCTACTCGCTGCATGAAACTCGCTGCGCAACCAATAGTGTGGTGGGTTCATTCGTGACCATAAAACTCCAATGGTACAATGTCTTTTTTAGATCTTGTCCATTTTTGGTACCAGGAGTATCAAAATAAACTCACATTTTACAAAGAGAAATCACTAAAATACAAAATTTGGAATAAGATTTGTGCATAAATAGAGATTTTGTGGTTAACAGACACATTCAAAGACTGTTTTAGAAAAATTCCCATTGGGACAGATGAATATTTTAGATGTTTAATAACACTGTATGTACTTTAACCCACTTTTCGAATGTTTTGGAAGGATGATGCATCTTTTTTCCATTTCCATTGTGATCAAAATAAAATGTGAGAGAGGGGTGTCAAGAGGGAGATGAAAGACAGAAAAGAGACATTGAGGTGTGATTTGTTTGCCACTTTGGTAGTGATGTATTATCTGGCAAAGCAGAAGTAGTCAGGATCAGGTTGCTGTTGATTCATTGAAATTCATTTTTAATATAATACCATAATATAAATATTTCTTTAAGCATTGTAGCAAAGTGCCTTCTACTGCAGTTATAAAGGGGCTTGTTAAAGAGATTGCAGCAGTGAAACACAATGATCACTGATTGAAATTACTGTAATAATTTATATTAAAGGATTGGTTTGTCTTAAAGCAATAGTCAGATACCCACACGAACACAGGTTTTTCTTCTTGTAATCACCACTCCTGTTAATTCAAGTTATTAGAAAGTGCTTTCTATGATAAGTGACGGGGGGTGCAGTCCACAGTCCAACACACTGTTATACCATGTCTGTTACTGTACCTTTGGTTCAGCATCACTTATATTCATTGTGATGTTTTGGTTTGAAGAGATACATTTCAAGTAAGACCAGGGTCATGACTTCCATTCACTTAAGAACTGTAACTGTAACAAGTCTGTGCACAAAAATGGGGGTGCCTTTTAAATGGTTGAACTGTGTTAAGCCTGAAATTTGATCACTTTGATAACAAAAAGTATTAGTTTTTTTTTTTTATTTTAGGTTGATTGCGTATAAGTTTTTTTTTTTTTTTGAAGTATTCTCAGTTCTCTTACTTTAAATTATATGACCCCAGTATGAAAGGAGCTATACAAGTAACGTGTGATTTATGGGAGTTTTCTCATCATTTTCAGCATAAAAAATTATACTGACAGCTTTGTATGTTTTTTTTTATTGAGCTGGAGAACATCTTAACTTTGACCTCAAATATCACACGGGTTTTAAATATTCAGTACACAAAAACAGGAGCCACAAGCAGCACTCTACCATTATCTGTTCACAGCAGAGACATAAATAATGTTTTGTCAGAGTAACAGGCTGGGCACACGGCAGGTGATGACACCTTGGCTCTCTTTATTTTTAATGAGTGTGTACAGGCAAGATTCATGCGACCCCCACCTGTGAAGTGACACTCAACTGTTACATTTCACGCTGGTGCATGATTAATCATACTTTTAGCACATGGATGATCTTTGCTTTCGAGGCAGTGTAGGTGTTCAAAACAACAGACTGATTTAAAGTCAGGTTTTAATTAATTCAGCCTATTAAAAGTACAACAGTAAAAAGAACACGAAACACACAATAACCAATAGTATCTTAAATAAATGAGTAAACACTTTATGATGAATGCATGAAAACAAATAAATAGGAGAGCTATTAAACACATGCTAATAAAAAAGACAAAAATAAAAGCCCAAACACTGAGAAATAATGGGGTGTAAAGTGGAGCAGGGCTGTGGGAGGGGAAGGAAATTACCTCTGCTGTCAAAGCTTTTCAGGCATGTAGGCGCAGAATAATACATTTTATTCATAACACACCTGAGGGAATGCAAATATAATAGTAAACCAGCACAGATGAATGGGTAGAAATATTACTCCGCTGCTGCGGTGAGAAATTTCAGCACCACGGAGAGCGACTTGCTCGTTGAGAAACTTCAGGACCACGGACAGTGATGGAAAACAGATACAAAGAAAAGTACTCAAATAGTTCTGAATGATTTGCAATTCAAAAACTGAAAAAAAACATATTTTTCCTTTATTGTGCCTTTATGCACCGATACTGTCTGAAACGGTTCGTTTTAGCTTCTCATGATGACTCTCTTGCTCAGCAAAATTAAATCCTTGCCTTGGGCTTTTTTGTGCTTTTGTGTGCCATCAGATCTTTGTAGATGTACAGTGTATTAGGGCAGCTGCTTATACCTAACCTGCCCATCAGCCGTCCCCTTTCCTTCTCTCGTTCTTCATTGCAATTTGTAGTAGCTGCCGTTGTAATTTTTGCAATCAGTAAAGGAACTGGAAAATGTGTTAAAATCCAAGTTGGGGTTGGTTGTCGGTGCTGCACAAGTTCACAGGACTGGTTTATCCAGTTTGAAGTCAGTTTACACTAAGACCTATTCTATTTCACATTTTTTTAAACTTATCTCTCAACAGAGATACAAGAGAAACTGTTTTAAATGTTCCCCTATGAAATAATACAACTGTCCTAAACCTCAATGCGTCATCAGCAGTTGACGGTGGTGGTAAAATAAAATTTTTTTAAAAGCAGCAAATTGTAGAGG
Organism: Sandelia bainsii; assembly: GCA_032362345.1. NCBI lineage: Eukaryota > Metazoa > Chordata > Actinopteri > Anabantiformes > Anabantidae > Sandelia > Sandelia bainsii. The sequence continues at coordinate 1,677,469 of JAUMHL010000011.1, forward strand.
AAAAATTTCAATCTCACAATCCTGTCTTCAGCTGTGGTATTAGTTTTAAATTTATAACATAATGTGATAGTTATATGTGATTGCCAACTAGTTTAGCTAGCCGATCAGCCACAACGTTAATACCACCGGTGGTTTTAATGGGCAGTTGTCAATATGGGAAAAATGTAATGCTGGCATGATGAACAGGTGTCAGAACACATTTGAGCTTGCTGTATAGCCGCACACTGGTCACACAGTGCCCATACTGGCCACCCTGTTTACATAAATGAGGAGGCCAAAACATTGGAAACATCTCTTAATATAATGTTCTGCAGTATGACTCCACCGCACACCATGACCTCAATAATAAACATAAAACTGAGAAATTATAACCTTGTAAATGTAGAATTCATTGCAGAGCTGCCGTGTTGTATTGCATTAGATTGTACATGTGTACCTAATAAAGAGTATATCTTTGTGTTTTTTTGTTTTTACTTTTTGGGTTGTTTTTTTTGCTGCTGCTTTGTATAAGACAGAATTGGTGGATCTAAAACAATTACACGGGATGGCATGATATTCGGTCAGATTTATAATCAAAGACTATTTTTGTTTCAGTGGTTTGAACAGCTTCTTTGTCATTTTAATGTCCAATTACAGCACAATTGTTGCCCAATTACTGTACAATTAGGCTGAGATTGGTTGGGAGTTGGGGGAGCAGCAGAGGGGCAAACCCTAGAATAGACGGGGGCAGCTTGATTGCTTGATTGCTTGATTGTCTTGTGACAATCAACATCAAAACTCTAAAACATTAGCAGTCCAGTCAAACTATTGCAGATCCTTCTTTTATTGTTTCCTTGTTTTAGTTATTCTTTTGAGGGGATACATGCCAGCTACAGTGACTACATGTGTAGATTCACATTCACAAACACTAATTTATTGTTTTTCATAGTTGCTGTCTAATAAAATGTACTTTTAACTTCTATTTAGTACAGTTTAGTTAGTATTCTGTAGTATGTTTAAGTTTTTAAAAGTTCAGAATCCTCCTTCACATAGTTATTCTCCACATTTAAACTTCACCCATCAAACGAAGACGCTGCTGTTTCATAGTATTTGGAATTTACTCAGTCTGCATTTATTGACTTAAATAAGGAGGCAGAAAGTCTTTTAACTGTGACTCACTGACCTTCATGCCTTCCAATCTAATCTGAGCAGAGAAGTTTGAGGAGCGGTGATCACTCAGCCCAGGAGACATTTCAAATTAAACCCCCCCCCCCTTCTGGTTTATGTATCTCCAGCTGTCACCGAGTAAGAAAACATGTGTTCAAACAAGTAAATGGAATTAGAAGAAACAAACAATGACTGTGTAAAGAACTGTTTTCCTTGTGTATGTGTTGATGGGTTTAAGTGTAGGAGCGTGTGTTTAGGGATGTGGGCTTTATTTAGCCTGGAGTGTTAGTAGTTCTCAGAAGTGTAAAGATAATTGGATGCAAAATAAAATTTCCTGCCGGCTATCATTAATAAACACGCGCACGCACACACCTTATGTCTTGTGGACTTTTGCAAGTTTTGGACGATAATTCCTGAGAGCTCAGTTAAAGTTTCTTTTAAATTAATTGTGCATGTTAAATTAGTTTGAATTCAGGTTCACCTGCGCTAAACTCTGTGTTCATTGTACCAGCAGGTGGTTTTGATTTATATGCAGCAGTGCAGCAATAAAGCACATTATTAATGTCAGTTGTTCAAGATATCCAACTTCTGATCACTGTACAGTAGATCAACAGTGTGTTTATCATGTTTAGACTAGTTTAGCACAAAGACAGGAAGCAATCAATACTTGCTAGCGTCACTCAATTTATTTAAAACTCTTTTTTTTCTTAACAGTTCTTTCTTCCTATTAGTATTTGTATTAAGCTAAGCTGAAGACACACAGGAGTTACTGCATCTCTACACGAAACATGCAACGTTAATGTATTGTTGTAGTTTATTATGGTCCTTTTTTTTATTAATTATGAGTGTATTCCTAACATATCTGTGACATCTTACTCACCCAACGTTTTTTAGATTTCTCTAAATCGATCACTGAAAACAGCCCAAATCCCCTTATCTCTCCAAGCAGACTATTTGTAAGTTATTAACATAAAATTTGCATTATTGAGGTATGGCCTTTTGTATAACCCCAGCCAATGACAACACAACCTAATGAATAACGCCTATTCTGTAACACTGTGGCTGCAGCTACTTTCACTAATGGTGGCCGGTGAATACATTAATGGGGTAACATAGAGGTTATGTAGCCAATGCCAATTTTCTGACTCTAAATACTAATTTAGAGTGTACAAATACCAATTTTCTCATTTGCTTTTGTCATAATTACTACGACTTCTACAGTCTATACTACAAACTATAATGTGTAACTGTTGGTTGTAATAATCTTCTGGCCAAATAAGATATGGAGTCCAATTTTACAGGAGGACCATCTCACCTAAAGACATTACAGAGCTCCTGCATTTCTACACTAAACAAATATAACTAATTTTGGTGACAATATAAATAATTGAAATAAAGTTATATTTGAAGTGCAGCTGACTCAACTGCAAAACACATTTTAATGTGACAGCGACATCTGAAGCTATTGTGCTGCTAATACTTTAATAATAACTTTTTAAATATTTTAAATGAAGTAAAGCTAAGTTAAAGTAAATCATATGAAGACATAACATAAAACTGAGACATGACATGGACAGATGCCACTGTCTCCATTAAAAGACGTGTTTAGTCTGTGTCTTGTCTCTGCCTCCTTCAGCTGCCTGGCAAGACACCAACACATCCATCATGTTTTCTGTCTGAATAAATATATGAAAATCGAGGCCAGCCATTCATTTCTCATCACATTTAATAACAAAGCAGTCAGAATTATGTGAAAATTAAAAATGACCAAGAAGACATGGACTTGTAAATATACTTATATTTCTTTAGTAAAAAGAGACCAAATTGGGAACCAGTAAGTGAATATTAATTCATGGACTTCAGTGTAAAAGACACAAACTGTGAATCTGAGTGCTCCTGTCAGTCTCTCATGGTTAAATTAAAGGTTAAAACAGTTGCTGCAGTGTGAGAACTGGGAATAAAAAGTGCTTGGAAGTGTAAACAAACCGCTCCTTTTGAGACAAATAGTTTTTTTCATTCATGAAAGAAATATGGTACAGACAGAAAACGAGGCAGCCAGAAAGAGTTTGTTTACATTGAAGAAGAAAAAAGGAACCAAATAAACTGATAGAAAAATTAGTTTGTTTTATATGAAACTGCTGCAAAGAGTTTCTTTACTTTAACAGTATAACTTCAAGTAAGACAGAGAAAGTGATATATACCATTTACAAATATCAGACAATAAAACTGGAAGTAACAAAAAATCTTTCCATTCACTTTTCTATCTCGTTCTTGTATTTATTTTAAAATAAAAGTTATTCTGCAATATTGTGCATTTCCATATGTTCACATATAAATGCATTGAAACATTTGTGGTACCAGTGTGTTCAGTGTGAGCTCTAATTAAATAAAAATACCAAGAGGAACAGCGGAGAAAAATCAAGAGCAGGAGAAAGCACAGATAAACCAAAAGCTTGATTGATGTGATGTGAAATGTGCAGAAAGGTAGAATCATGGCAGCCAGGAAGTCGTCGGTTCAATACCGCAGAATGTAAACAGCAGTGAGCAGGCAAGCAGAAGCAAACAGAAACAACGGATGAGCCCACAGGCTCGTCTGCTCTCTCTGTCTTTGTCATGTTTTTCAGTCTCTGCGCTCAGGTTTAAATCAGAACTCATTTCATTATTGGGCAACACAGAGGATACACTGCTGTTTAGTTAGGTTTTAGGAAAGATCCTGGTTTGGGTTAAAATAACAACTTACATAAGTGAGAATAAATATCAGTTTTTAACAGGAAGCAGAGTCCTGCAATTCATCGCTCACCCATTCCCCCCCAAAGTTTGTACAACCTGTGTCGTTCCTGTCATTATCACTGCAGCTGCTAGAAGTCATGTAATTATAAAAATTATAAATGGTAATAATTCCCTTGGAGAATTTCTTTGTGGAAAGGCAGCTGCATTTAAGGCACTAAGGGCTCGGGGTTCAGTGTCTTCACCAGGGACACTTCAACATGTGACCAGAAATTGGGAAAGTGCACGCATCGTCATCTCGGTCTTGTCTGTGCACCTTTTGGCTAACTGATAGATGCAAGTTGCTGCTTGAAGCATAATTACATGTGTGTTAATAACTGATAGCAGCCATTTGGTGGCAGATCAGAAATCTTGAAACCGTTTTGTAAGTAACTTGTAAATGATGATGAACAATGCTTCATTTTGAGGAGACATGGTTTCAATGATGTTTTGAAACTGCCTCATGATCACCTTGTGCTTTCACATCTGGTTTCTGAGCAGTTTCGCCAGTGGATTGTTTTGCATTTTTGTGCCGTTCTTTTGTGATGAGTGCTATGAGAAACTTTTCTCTAATCAGCTCAGTTTCTCTGTCAGTTTTCTCCTTGACAGTTTCTCATTCACATTCCTCTCGTTGCTCTTTTTGTTTTTCACGTGTTCATTTCTTTTTTGCCTGCTGTTCCTCCTTCTCTCCTTCTCTCTCTCTCTCTCTCTGCCCTGAAGCATCATAAAAAGGCCAATATTTTGAAAACCAAATCAGAAGAGTGGGGGAGGGAGGAGACATCAGGCTCGATAAGACCCCGCACAGCTTTCGTTTTTGTCTAACAAGATGCGGCATGATGCTGTTGTCACAAATGTGATCATCACAAACCGACATGGTTCAGGGGGTCGCAGACTGGCCCTGCACTCTTCCAGGGACACCAGTTCATTCTCCCGACGGGCCCTCCAGACGTCCAATTAGACGTGACATGCAGTGACAGGCAGTGACAGGCAGTCACGTCTAATTGGACGTCTAATAGAGGATTCGATTAAAACGGCTACAGCTGTTGTCCAATGTTGTCTCAGACATCGAACAATAGCTGATCAATCTGGAGAACGGGTGGTCCAATCAGAGCAGGATGACAACTTTGTCATTGCTCAGGTGAAGTGTTGCTCAATTTTACAGGAATCAGGCTCCAAAAGCTTCCAAAGTGAGGCATTCAGTCAGGCAGAAACGATTATGTTATGTTTTTAACAATCAGCCTGAAAATATCAGTGATTAAATGTGCGATTTTGACTCGTCTCAGACTCAGTAAAGATTTTAAACCTTTCAAAGTGTTCCCAGGTTAGAAATTATGCTGCTGTTTGTTCAATCTACACCTCAGGCTTAATCCTATCCTGACAATTCCTTTTTGGGCCCTAGAAATAAAATGTTAAACTTACATGATGTGAAAATTCATAATACAAAGTGAACTCGTCTGCCAAGAGTTTAGCAGATGTGTCTGAGGACTTGCTCTGTGAGCTGCGGTGGATTTTCTTTGGTTTACAGCCTCAGTTGTTCACTGGGACAAATTAGGATCAAAGCTGACTTGACGTCTTTACCGTTACACTTCATTGGTTGTGATGTTGAAATTTAAATTCTATAACACTAAATAATCTAGTATCTTTAAAATACAAATCAGTTGTTATTGTCAGCTAGCAACTGTTCATCACAACTTAAAAATACTTGGGCAGACATTTCATGTGGAGTTTCCAATTAAAAGCCACTTAACTCACAAATTAATGGTTGTTTGTGCATCAATTTATAACAAAAAATGCCCTACATTTGTTAATTGTATGTTTTTTTTGCAATAAACATTGCTAATTTTGACAACATGGAAGTCAGCAGTAACATTTTGCAGTTAAAGTTTGTTTTGAATTTACATAAAATATTGTATATTCCTATAGAACGAGGAAGCTCTACATACAGTAACAGTAGAAGAATGGAGGGATTTATACCAGTATTTGTGTCCTGACTGTGACAGACGTATAGATGTTGATTGATGCTCAGCAGCGGCAGCAGATACTGACGTTCAAACGTACAGAGATACTGTAGATCTGACTGCACTGATTACGTGATGCAGCTGTCTGTCTGCAGCTCCCTGAGCAGATGCTGCCTGACTCTCTGTGTGATGATTGAGGATGGTTCTGTTTTGATTCTGTGTGCGTCCTCAGATGACTCAGCCAATCCCCGTCAGCTCACTGGTACAGCCGCTTCATCTGCTGTCACTCATGACATGTACATTCAGTCGATGTGTTTTGCTGAAGGGAAGTAAATCAGTGCTGATTATAAGACGAGCTGGTTGTATAAGAAAAAAAATTATAATTTGTCTAGTGATCGCTGTCATCTGGTCATCATATCTGTTATGCCCTGTATAATAGCTTATGTCAAGCTATTAAAATAATTTTGTTGTTAGTTTTGTTTTGCTTTTTACTCACATATAGATGTATTTTACATCAATGTTCTAACACCTTTCATTCAGAGATTACTGCACATTTACAGAGAGCCACAATTCCCCTGTGACACTTGGCAGTTGGAGTGTACATAGATGGATTACTAAATGGGACTATTGGGCCCTGAAGGGTTCATGGGGGCTACTGAGTTTCGGCAACAAAATGTCACTAAAAGAAACAAATATCAGCTACAATGAGCCATAAAAAAACTATCAAGATAATCACAAACAGATACAAAGAGACAAAATGTTTATGAGGAAATACAAAGCAACTCAAGTAGTGGAAGTAGTTCTGTTGTAGTAGCCAAACTGTGGTACTGCAACTTCCACATTGATCACATGATACACACGGGCTCTTAGACAATTATTGCAAAAGGAACGGCTATAAAATGGTGAATACATTTTTTTCACAAACCCAGTGAATTGATTGTTTTTAGTATTAGATATTTTAGTAATTTGCTCAGACTTCATTTGGAAAATCTAGAAGAGTCATAAGATTGTGTTACTTTATCCATATTCGAAGAAGCCACAATCAGATGCAAAGCAACAGCATGCTACCACACATCCCAAAATGGCTGTTGGGACTTTTATGTTAAAATTACTAAGGTTTTTAATTGTGATCACATTAAGTTAAAGATGTCTCAAGTCTGAAAAGGGCTTCAATTTTATGCTTATGCAGTAACAGTTGATGGAGATCAATAGGTTATTTGTTATGTCTGTCAGGTAACAAACTGAACGTCAGAGTTTCTGTTTCCTGACAACAAGATTTTCTAATAACCTTTTCACAACTTTGCTAACAGTTGTCTGAAGGTTTTGTATGTTGGAATCAGACTGTAAAAGTGTCTCTGTTTAGATGTGTACGTGGGCGTAGTTTCAGAAACCATCCTCTGAGATAAAGTAGATCAGAGCCGTGCTTTCACTCTGTGTGGTTTCACTGTTCTTTCACCTCCTCCTTCAGTTTGTCACCTCACCACTTGCTACCAGGGGAGATGCAACATGAAAGAGACTTCACTGAACATCAGAGAAATAACTGAGATGGATCCAGCTTGATGACTCTTCAATCATCTGATGATCTCAAGGAGAGATATAGTGTTGGAGTTTGGTTCTTGAAGTATACATCCTTGTTCCTCCATGTTGTATCTTAATTCACTTTACAGCTTTGACTTATCAAACAAGACTGAGGTGTCCATTTTTGACTGACAGGACTAGGATTCCAGGAGGATTTGTTAAAAGTGCTTGAAATGACATCCAGAAAGCACAAAATCCTTAAAATTCAGAGAAAAGTTTTGTTTTGTTCAGCCTGCTCTCTGTCAGTTCTTGAGCTCAACCACCAGGTGTCCTCACTCATCTTACCTGTACCTTGTTGAACTGCTCACCTGCCCAGCTCCTACTTTCTCTGCTCAATTTTCCCTCCAGTTCTGTCACCTGACTCTGCTCCACCAATCCAAACACACCTGGCTTCCATCTTGTCTCCACATTCAGTTTAAATACCTGCCATTCTCTCCTGCTCCTTGCCTGATTGTCTGTTGTTCTTACACAGACTCACACATTTTCTAGCCATTATTCTTTGTGCTTTTCCAGTCTTTCTTTGTGTTTGGACTTATTACCTGTGCTTGGCTTTTGAACTCTGAGTTTCCCTTTGGATTCTTTGTGTGCTTGGTTGGACTTTCTGATTATAATTATCATGGCCTGGATTCATATCTTGCCATTGGTTTTCCCCTTGTGGTTCTGGCTGCCTGGGCTCAAAGTAAGCCTGCTCTTGTCTAAAAAGAGAGGATTTAATTGTGAGAAACAGTCTGATCCTGTCTGTATAGTATTTATTTGACAATACTTCCCCAGTCCCTGTGTAAAATCTGGACACACTCCAAACAGGTGGTATTGAGAAAATACAGGGTTCATGATCAGTTACCATTTTACCATGGTTGTCTTCAAAATGGATTCAAAGGAATCTACTAACAAACGTAAAATCACATAATAAAACTAAAAGATTAAGTTGAATAAAAGTAAAATCAGCTTGAGACAAAATCTGCATTTGCATAAAGTCAAATATATTATTATTAGTATTCATATATTGTTTGCAAAGGTGCTGTTTCACATTGTGAGAAATACACTTGAAGAAAAATAAGATGAATATTGACACCATGCTGTTTGCTAAATATGAAGCTGAAGTAAGCTGTCTCAGCACAGCAAACCAGGAAACAGCTAGCCTTATTAGCCTTATTTTGACCATTCATTTCTGACCAATTTCATGTTTGGCTGGAACAAATAAGTTGTAACTTGTTTAATTGGACATAGTTGGGCTAACTGCTTCATCCTGCTTCCAGCCTGAAATGAAAATCCTTGCTGTACATACACATAGCTGAGGTTGCATGTAACACAGTTTGTTGAGGAGAAATAAAAGGAGGAAAAACACAAGTAGTCAGTTACAGCCAGTTATGTCCTGGACTCCCAGGTGTTACACTAAGCTAGGTTAACCTACTCCCTGCTACAACTTCACATTTACCATATAGATATGAGTGGTATCACTTTTTCTCCTGTAACAGAGCTAATTTATTCATTATTTTCCAAAACGTTGAAATTTTCCTTTAAATCTGTCCTCAGTTTTAATATGTTGAATGTCTCATCACATTTACTTCTCATTTGACAGATACTTTTATACAAAGTGACTTACAAGTGAGGTACAAAGCTAAGTCAGGGAGAAGACATTCAAAGCAAAATGCTATAAGAACAAACCTTCCCGTTTCATGAGACGCAAGTTATTTTTATTTAGGTTGCCAAAGACTTCAATGGTTCTTCGAATACCCAGAGTGGCGTAGCTTGTTCCACCATCGTGGGACCACCGAGCTAAAGAGTTTTGCTTGGGATCTTCTGCTGTGTGCTGTAGGGATGGCCTAACACATTCTTATATATTCTACAGACTTAGATTAAGGTGTTACTGTAAAGTGCCTTGAGATGACTTATGTTGTGATTTCGTGCTATATAAATAAAGTTGAATTGAATTGTTGTCTGTAGGTGAATGTCAAAGCTTTGAACCTGATGTAGGCAGCCAATGTGATTTGATATGTGACCTTTTTGGTTGATCAGAAATTAAATGCAAGGCTCCATTCTGGATCATCTGGCGAGGTTTAATTGGACATGATGGTAGCCCTGTTAGGACATGCATTGATCAAAATGGGAGATGACAAGAACCTGCACAAGGAGTTGGGTCACATTCATAGGAGGATTTTTCTGATGTTGTAGAGAGCAAATCTGCATGTCTGAGATGGAGGATATGTGGTCAGCAAAGCTTACTTGATCGTCAGTGATGACCCCCCAGATTCCTAGCAGACTGTGTTTAAATGCCACTTATAAAAGTGTATTTAGAATAAAATAAGTGGACAATGATACATTTAAGTGTAATGCTTAAGTTTAGTTGTCTGTCCTTTAGTGTGTATGTAAAAATAAAACCGAATGAAGCTTTATCTCTGCGAGAAATCTTCTCCTTGTGGGAGAATTCAGCACTCACAAGATGTTTTATTGGAAATATTACGTTGCTGATGAAAACACTGTTGTGAGACACCTGTGGGTAGGATTTCCTCTTTTAATGGCTTGTATGGAAAGAGATGTAGTGAAAAAGGGAAGAGGTGATAAAAAGCTTCTTCTCCCTTATTTCTCCTTTTTGAAGTGTGAAGGCAGCATCAGCAGTTTGTTACCGTCGAACATCAAATGCTTCTACTTCAGCAGAAAGCATTATGTGCGTTCAGAGGAATAAAGTCGGTTCATTAATGTTACATGAGACGACACTGCCAAAACACCAATGAGCATCGACTTTGAAATCCAGAAATTAATTGCTAGTTTCCACTTTTGTTTCACTACATGTACCACAGCGATGGTGGTATAGTGGTGAGCATAGCTGCCTTCCAAGCAGTTGACCCGGGTTCGATCCCGCACATTGCAGCCGTTATCCATTTGTTTGGGGCGGCAAGTAGCTCAGTTGGTGGAGCAGTTGTCTACAAACACCAGGGTCAATGGTTCACTTCCCCGTTCCTCCTGGCTAAATGTTGAGGTGGCCTTGGGCAAGACGCAGAAACCCTATAGCCCTGTAGTAACGCCGACATGTACTGTCTGCCAGCTATCCAACAACAACTTCCAAGAGGATAAAAAAGTACGGCGTTATTATTGATATTTTTAGCAACTTGTTCTGACTGAACTTTCTGTATTTTTAGCCGACCTGCTGGTGAACACACTGTGCCTCCCCTTCACTCTCGTCTACACGCTGCAGGGAGAGTGGAAGTTCGGCAGCACCCTCTGCTTCCTGCTGCCCTACGCCCAGGGACTTGCCGTGCATGTCTCTACAGTGACTCTCAATGTCATCGCTCTGGACCGCCACAGGTGAGTGGAGCTGGTCAACTGTTGAAGCAAGGAGGAGATACGTTTTAAAGTACGACACACACTGGCTAGTGAATTGACCACTACCTAAACTATGCCCCAGTTAGCCCTCATCTACTGTTGGGACTCAAAAACTTACATTCATGCAGCATATGCAGGGTAGGTAATGCCAGATTACTACGTACTGGTGCTAAGCTATAGTTAGACAGACATCCTAACATTTGCAGTTTCAGAGCGAAAGAAGAAATTGTTAACTCCATTCATTGTTTTTAGTTTTGGAGAAACTCAAAACTCTACATTCACATAATATCTCTCACTTTAAGCCCCATTCACACAGTCGACTTGATGCTTGTATTCACACACAATGAATGTGCTGGTTTGGGGAACAAATGTGGCCAAAATTGTTGCTTTTCCTGTGAGTTTCCACATGTCAGGAATTACAGTAGGTTATACAAGTTGTCAAGGACGGGTGTATCTTCACATGTAATGACAAGTTGACTACAGTCAAGACCTAGTAGTGATGTCTGATATTTTTAAAATTAAGATCAACTAAGTATCAAAAGAAAACAGTGGATATTATATATTTTTAGGTTAAGTTTCTTTTTTCCATGTTTTAGTACATTTTACCCAGTTTAAGACAAGAGATAAGCCTTTAATCGTCCCATGCTGGGGATATTTTGGTTTTATAGCAGCAAAAGAAATGACAATAGACAACATATGATGATGATGACAATCAATAAGTAAATTAATCAATTGCACTGTGGTCTATTCAATTCAATTCAATTCAATTCATCTTTATTTGTATAGCGCCAAATCATAACAAAGGTCATCTCAAGGCACTTT
>JAUMHL010000011.1:1697281-1724391 GCA_032362345.1 Sandelia bainsii
TGAGACCAAGACGACACCTAACAATTGATCAACAGTACCTCGCCATTGCGAGGCTTCAAACAGGATGTTCTCAGACGCAAGTGGCCACTGAGGTAGCATAGAGTGCGTTTTTAGAGCTTTCTCTCTGAAAACCACTTCCTGCTGCAGCTGAAAAATAACACTTATGAGAGTAGTGAGAGTGGACTAAAACCCTACAGTTAAAGGCCGTAACATAAAGAGAATAAAAGCTCAGAAGATCTTTAACCTCTTTCAGTGCTGACAGATGTTCTGAATAGCTGAGGGGAACTACATGTTATACATACACTGTTCTAAGTGGTCAGAGTCCAGAGTCAAACAATCTGGTTCAGTCTTGAAAAACTATAATTTTCTTTAAAATTTCCTCTCCACAAATACAAAGTTGGTGGCGGAAAAATTAGGTCACCAGACAAAGAAGTATTTTTTGAATTATTTTTTAACGTTTACATTTGTCTTTATAATTATGATCTATAACTTGATATAGTCAATTTTATAATTTTTTGTTTTTCCTAAATGCTCAACATATATAAACACTGTTTTCCAAATGCGCTTGGTAAAGCGATTTAGATAATTTACTGGTTTCAGGAAATATCTTGAGAATTTAGGTCAATATTGTAAAAATGACTCTATGAGTTTTCAATACACGCTAATTGCACATAGTCATGTGATTAATTGTTCATATAAAACATTGATTAAAGTGAATATAGTACAGATATATATAAAGAAATCAAATTTAATCTCCTAAACTAGAATAAACTAAACAAAGTAATTAAAGTAATGTACTTTATTTTAATCTTATCAGAAGTATCCATTGAAATATTCTAAACTGAACTTGTTTCCTCTATTTTGTCACAGGTTTGTACGGAGAAGTGGCCCGGTAAAAGCACAGATGGCACCATTTACAGCATCTCCATGTTGATCCTGCAGTACTTCCTGCCATTGTCCATCATTTCCTTTGCTTACGCCCGCATCTGGTCCAAACTGCGCGGCCATGTCAGCCCTGCAGAGAGTGTTGGCAACGTTGGCGCTGGCTCCGAGCGCCACCGCCGGCGCCGTAAGACCACCAAAATGCTGGTGACCATGGTGGTGGTGTTTGCCGTCAGCTGGCTGCCCTTCCATGCCTTCCAGCTAGCCACTGACATTGACAGCACTGTGTTGGACATGCGTGACTACCGTCTACTCTACACCATCTTCCATGTGATCGCCATGTGCTCCACCTTCGCCAACCCGCTGCTTTACGGCTGGATGAATCGCAACTACCGCGCTGCCTTCCTCGCTGTTTTCAAATGTCGCAAGGGAGGAGAGAGGGGAAGAGGTGGGCGACTGGACTGTATTCACCCTGCCGGGGTAGGAGGAGGGAGGGCAAAGAAGATCGTGCTTGAAAGCCAGGATGTGGTGTCCACCCACCTCAATGCCACTGACGTCTGAGAGCCGGAGGGAGGTAAAATAGGTGAGGATGGACAAGAGGGAGGGGGAGATGACAAGACAATGATGGAAAGATGACAGAGGCAGGAAGGAACAGAAAATAATTGTGAGGAAATCTTGTGTTCCCCCGAAGACAATAGACTTGACAAGAAAACGAGATTACACATGCAGACAGAAACAGAGGCGAGATAAAAAATGTGAAAGCCGACGGGGGATTAGATTAAAGAGTTTTTGGAAGCCCAAAAATAGAGGAGGCATAGACGAGGAGGAATTAGAAGAAGATGAATGACAGGAGACGAGCTGAAGAATGACTCAAGGCCTTCTCGGCCAATCGAAGCACTGTCGCTTTGAGGATGTGACCTCATCATGACTTTTAAGGGACGGTTTTTGAGGGGATTTGTTCAGGTGGATAAACTGCTTTGTGACACTGAGAGAGTGAGTGTTTTGAAAGTTGCCTCATTTAAAAGAAATGGCTTTGATATTCGGTTGAGATTTGTTTTCTCAACACTGATGAAAAACTTAAGTGCAAATGTCGTCAAAATAGGGCTTTAATCCACCCTCATTCCACATGTGAAACATTTAACTCGTATATTTATCCCAGAGTGGCTTACAACGGGGCAATGGTTGCAGCAGCATCCTTATCTACCAGGATCCGGAAGGATCAAGGATGTGAGCTGATTCTGCAAAGTCAGAGGTCACTGGGAACTGTGCAAAAGGATTTTGACCGGTGAATAAAAAGCCCCCAAAAATGATGGGGGGAAAAAAAACAAAAAACATTCTTGAGTTTAGACAAAGCACAAGATGAACAGGATGTATGATGCAAGATTTGTGAAATCTCAGACACAGTTACATAATGAAAATGTGTGTTTCATGTGGATTATCCTACAAAGGAAGCCAGATGTAGGAGTATGAAACAGAAAATACAGAGGTGGACAGATTGAAGATGCGAGACATGATGACTTGGAAGGCAAAGTGTGTTCAGTAAGACAAATGATTTGGATTAAAAAGGAGACACCGTGATTTTAATCTATTTGGAAGATGACAGAGAAGAAGAAAAAGGTAGGGGGCAGAAGGGAAAAGGGATGAGGATGAGTGGGAGGAAGGAAAAGGGTGAAAAGTGGAATAATGAGGCAAAACAAGACAGCTTGTCTCTGCAAGAGATTTCAAAACGAACAGGCTGCAATTTAGTAGAGAGAAAATATCCTTACTTAAAAGCAGACAGATGAATGTTCTAAGAAAAAGCTCAAGTGATTTCTTTCCTCGTAATTTTGGCACGTTAGACATGCCCATCTTTTTTTCAGCTGCCAGGCTTGCAGCAGGACGCTCTGCTAACGAAGTTAGATTGCATTTCAAAACATCGTCGTGTGACATGAAGTGAGCTTGTTAAAACCACTCGACGACTGAGTTGTTATTTCAAACGTGTGATATAAATCTGAATTCACACTGAAAATTAAATGTGGTCGCCCGCACAGCTGAGTGGTCCTGCACACGTTTTAAGCTTCATCACAGACACTAATCAGTACGAAAATACAATGTGAAAAAAGACGTCTTTAAACCTTGTTCCCTTTGAAATAAAGCTCATTTCAAGCGTACATCAGTTTCCTCTTATGTATTTTTTAGGATGATTAGTACTGAGAGATTCCAGAAGTTTCACATTCATACAGTTGGTCAGACTCACACCAGGTGATCTGAGATCTGTATGCAGCTTGAAGGCAGAAACACAGAAACTAAACTGTCTGTATTTAATCTTTTTTTTCTTCTTCTAATCAACACACTTTTGCAGCAGTCTGCAACTTGAGGCACTTCCAGGATGCCAACACCTCTCCTCACGCAGTCTCTTGTGGGCAGATGTATGTAGCTGCCAATCAAAATACACTTTACTGCCAGTATTGTTGCAGCTCACAGTCATACAGTCTGGTAGAGGAGCTGTATTTGCTGTTCTCTTTAGTTGCATGTACGGATGTGTAAAGGAACAGTATATACAGTATTATTTAAGTTTAAGTTCCTTTGTTCCACTTCAGGAACTTATCGACCCAAACATAAAGGTGTACCCATTGGCATGGTGTCTGCTTGTGTTTCAGTATATCCCACTACTCAGGCAGTAACTCTAAATCTAAGTTCTGGGTAATAATGAGGGGCAGTATGTTCCAGTTAAAATATCAGATGTGTTTTCCTGTGTTTGTATCTATCCTTGTGTTTGAGTGTTTGTATAATGCAACTAATCAAATGCTTTTTATAACTGTTTCTCAGCATTTTCTGAATAAGTGTTTCCAACCTGCTTCCAAGAAGCATTCACAATGGATTGAAACTACCTTCATCTTAAACACCTATTTACTAATTCATAGGGATATGAGACATGAAATCGGTGTAAATGGAGCAGTGTGAACTCTACACTGCTTTAGTTAATTTTCTCCTGGAAAACCAACAATGTCACAAATTATGGTGCTCGAGCCGATGAGCTGCCCAAAGGGAAAAGAAAATGACTAATAGTTGCATTTATTCATTGTCCCACAGTGGAACTGCACTTGCTGACCAAACTAAGAATAACATTTGTCTTGGTGTCACCTTTTCAATGATGTATAACGAAAGGTTCTGGTTGGAGAAACCTAGTGGGAAAACGAGGCAGAACTTAGACCTTACACATGCTTGTGAGTCCAGGTTATGGCTTAAGTTCCTGTAGTGGAAACAAGTTGATATTAGAAAGTGGTACCCAAATAACATTTATATACATTTCTATGCTGAACATCAGGTGTGATTCTGCTTCTTCAGAGTCATTTTCACATTGTTATTCACGTTATTTGAACATGTTATGCACCTTTCAAGCTTCTTATAGAAACAAATGGTGTGTTTCTGCCCTGACGACCCACTGTGTAGATGCTAACAGGCTAAAATAGCTGGTCTGCGATGATTCACAGGATGAAAGATCTAATGATGTGTTTCTTACCAACATGACCTCATCAGCTGCTGTGCAGGAGACTCCCAACAGATTTGCTTTTTTTTCTCAGATCATTGCCTTTTTACATGCATACAAACCCAAAAATTCTAAGATTATGCAAATGCAAATTAAATTAATTGTTCGCATTTTTTTAAAAACCAAACAACGTTTCATTTAATTGCCTAATTGTAATTAAAACTGTCAGTTTCTCTCTGGCAGAAGCTGTGTCAACATATTAGTTTTGTGTAAACGCAGCAGGTTCAGTAACAACCTCGCACAATGTGAATGAAAAATACAGCTGTTAAACAAACTGACTAAGCTTTAGAGTAGCACGTGTTGTAAGTGCAGATAGAAAATCCTGCAGATTTTTCTGGCCTTTGCTTGTTTGTTCCTCTCTTGTCTTTTGCTCATTAAATCTCTCAATCAGCGGATCCTCTCTCTCTGAGCCGTGTCACTGCCTCGCCCTGACATGCAATCCCACAATCCCTCTGCACCCTCCCACTGAGCCTTTCCAGCTGTTTATCCCCATCCTCATTTCATCTCCTCGTCTGTTTCCTCTCTGCTCTCCCTCCCTGTGAATGCTTTCCTCAAATAGTCAGAACTGGTGTCTTCTTCTAAGGAACAAACAGATGATAACAAGAAACGTTTGTCTTATTTTGGTATAAGTAAGGGTAGAGTGAAATTTGAGTGGGTCCACCAAAACATTACAGTCTTCTAGAAAAACAACTTAAAAAATTTAAAGTGAGTTTAGTAATATACCATTATGTGCTTTAGTTGAGTGACAGTGGTTCAAGTTAATCCCTGGATTTAAGTTCTACAGGTGAATTTTGAAAAGCTTGGAAGCAGGACGAAACTGTTTGGTGTCATCTGGTTTGCTCTGAATCCCCAAAGCTATCCCACAATGCAGTGTATGGACACATTATTGGGATTTAGGAAAACTTATTTTGACCAGTTTATTTGAACTTCAGGTCTTGAACTGACATCAGACGTTCCTGGTTGAAACATTAGTACAAAATAAAAACCTTGTTACAAAATATCTGGTTCTTTGTTAAAAACTGAATCTGTGGGGATAAAAACATGGGGTGAGGTGCATTTTTGTAATACTGTTCTCTGCTGGACAACACTGGATTAGTTACTTGGAAGAAACACTATATTGTACTTATTGCTGCTCATTTAAAAGTAATGAGTAACACAAGTAGACGAACTACCATAGTAGGTAACTACGGTAGTAAGTTGTAAGTTACTTTTGTGTAACTCCCCCTAAGATTTGGCCTGATATGAAGCAAAATCATTAAGTCTTAATTACTTAGTCCTATGCTTTCACATAGGCTGCCCAAAAATGTGTCTACTCACAAAAGCCAGGAGCAAAACCAACAGTGGGTTAGGGTCAGGGAAAGACTGGGGGCTGGTTAATATGTGAAACTTTCACTTCACACAGTCACTTCACACACACACACACACACAACGTTGACATTAAAAATGAAACCAAAACACAATCTTCAACCTCACTGGGGACTTTGATCTCGAACTCGGGTCTCCCGCATGTCCGTCCTGCAAAGTAAACGCCCTCCTCCATTCACCCCAACCACCTCCTTGCAAATTGCTTTGCATTAATAAATGTATCACGTCATTCGTTCACAAAAATATGTTTCAGTACAACGTGATAATTACATTCTCTACAAAAACGTAATCGAGATTGCAGTTTAGTTGTATGCGGACTGAATTTTTAGGAGACAGAGTTGCTTTTGGCACTGACGTTTCAGTCAGGAGAGTTTCACATTCATCTATGCTGGAGAACCCACCCAACAATATGTGGAAAAATAATGTAACTTTTTCTTTTGGCTCACTCACTAGCCTGTTAGTTAGGTCCCTGGTGCCTACTAGCATGTTCCCCGAATTGAAATGCATTAATCACCAAACAATGTACTGTAGCTTTCAGGTTTATCAGCTATCAAGTAAGTGACCTAACTAGTGTGTTCACTCTGTCTACCTGCATGTTCTACCCATCTAGAAGCCTTATGGAACAAAACGAATAACGTAATTGGAATTTCACTAAGCTTGCAACCTGAGGCAAACCTGAATAACTGAAGGCAAACTAGGTGACATCAAGCTTTTTACCATGCTTTTTCACTTGTTTGATTTATTTAAGGAAAAGAACTAAAAAGCTTCAGTTCAATGCTGATAATATTCTGATGTATTCCAATGAGGTTTGTAACAGAGGACGCAGATGCTGCTCGACCTTTACTAAACATGAATGTAAACTTGTTTGTAACATGGCTGTAATGTTGTATATTGTATAATTGTATGTAAATATTGACTGTAACCAAGCACAAACTGTTGGCTTTTACCTATGTCCAACAACAGACATATTATTCTCAAGCACAAACACGCCTCTGGGCTCTTTCTTACTCTGTGTGTGTCCTTCAATATCTGAGTGTACTATAATTGAGTATTTTTTCAGTAATAGAAAGTTTAGAACCTATGAGCTGCCAAGATTATACTGATTACAACATGACAACAAACCATAACTTTATGAGAAACAGAACAAATATTAGATTTTTTGCAGATGACTTGCTGGTGATAGCTTAGTGATTAGATGTTACAGGAAAATATGTAATCAGTGCACAGCAAGACGGACCCAGGTTTGAATATATGGGTTGGCCAGGTGCCTTTCTGTCTGGAGTTTAATTTGTGTCTGTGTGGGTTCTCGCGGTGAATTCGGCTTCTTACCACCGTCCAAAGACATGCAGTTAGGTTAATTGGTGACTCTAAGTTGCCCATAGGTGTGAATGTGAGTGTGAACGGTTGTTTTTCTCTGTTCAAGGTGTCCCCCTCCTCTCGCCCAGTGACAGCTGATGTAGGCTCCAGCACTCTCGTGACCTTTGAGAGGAGAAGTGGTAGAGGATAATGGATGGGTGGACGTCATCAATGCAGAGCGTGGTGGCTGTTTTGGTGAGTGTGCCAAACTGCGTGACCCTCGCGCCCCTGGTCCAATGGCAGATGAGATGCAGCCGGCCCCTTAGCATGTTGACTGTGTGCCATATGTTAGCGGAAGTGACACCTTGAAGATGCATGTATATAGACAGGTGTGAAAAGTGATGTGCCTCAGCTGTCTGCTTGTGATCTGATTTCCCAAGATGCATTTTTAAACAGTGCTAACAGGGAGACGAGTATATGAGACTAATGTGTGTACGTATAAATCACAATATGTGTGTGTTTGTGTGTGTGAGAATGACGTGGTTTATGGTTTATTTGCATATTCACTGTTCCATTTCTAACCTAATGAGATTATTCTCAACAGACCCTAATTAGCTGTAAGTAAGAATATGCAGGTCTCAGTGGCGAAGAGAATTTGATGAACTTTCAGTCTTGATATGTATAAAACAGAGTTAACTGAACAAAAAAGTAAATCAGCTACTTGAATCACTAAGTAAAATGAATGTAGTTGAACTACTATAACACTACTGCAAAATGAAATTAAACTACTAGTTTATTTACAAGTAGTTCACTACTCCTCAACACTTATCACAGATATAATATATTTTATGTCGACTAATACCAAGAAATTCCCATAGAGAAATGCCAAAGATATATTTGAAATTGTGCTTCTGTTATTTGTTGTGTCCGTCTGATAAGTTTACTGTTCAGCTATATGATGTCCCACTCACTTCATATTCTGACCACATGTCTTAACTAAATATGTTTAGATTAAAAAAAAAATAAATTATGACTGGATATTTAAAACTCTATACTCGCAGTAGTATCAGCTTCAGAAATCCAATACGGGTCTGGTTCTAAACAGACGGTTGGCTTTGCTCATCTGAAAACGGTGCATGCAATTTGCTGAAATAAAATCATAATTCATGTTCAGCCTTTGCACTTGCAAAGCAAGGAGCATTTACATTTTGTAAAGTTGTCCCTGGAAAAGACACTGAGCCCTGAACCCTTGGTGCCTTAAATGCAGCTGCCTATCCACAATAATTTTCCCAAATGAGTTAATCAAGTGTCAATTATTATCAATATATAATATTGTCACTTTGAGACTTCCATACAACAGATGCGTTTGAAATGACATTCATGGAAAATAATCTGTGAAAGTGAATGAGCAACTATACAGCAGCTCTGATGGTCCGATGGAGCTTTTGAAGCCTGACGGTGCAAAATTATCGTTACTATACTCAACATGTCCCACATATAGAGACTGTACAAGAAGCAGCGTGTGTGCTCAGTATAATGTTATCGAGACATGTAGAGGTCATAATGAAACTCTCTGAAGCTAAAAGAGCTCATTAAACCTTTGGAATTCAGTTGTCAGGTCTGCAGTTTCTGACAAAGCAGCTTAAATTGTGAAGTCAGGATGAACACCTGAAGTCCACACAGAACAACTCCACCGTGCAGGGCCTCATTCTTCACTCTAATAAAAGCTGAGTCACAGGGTGACTCATTGCATTTGTGTGCGCACAAACAAACACATGCTGAATGAGTCATCCAGCAACACTTTTTCTTCATGCACCCTCATCCACAAGACTCCCACTGTGCTGGACACTAAACCTATCAAACCTAAATGTTCCCCTATATGCACAGAGAAACCTCAATCGCAACAGGACATAAGAGCAAAGAATTACATGAGGGGAATGATGCAGGAAATTAGATTAACTCTTTATGTTAGATTTATTCAGCGTGTGAACACCTGGTTTGCCATTACCTATTCTACCTTTGGGGCACAAGCATGCGTTTTGTGTAGGCCAAAGAGATTTTAACAGGAAAGACACAATTTTACCTTGGCCAAAATGACTTGATCAATGACAAAATTTACAGATCAGAAAGTTGCTATCAAAATGTGGCAACATTTTAAACCAAATTTCAAGCAGGAAAAGACTATTTGAAATAATGCTCTTTCCCATGTACTACTGTTATTTGGATATTAGCAACAAAATATACTTTAAACTTAAATGGAGAACCATTTTCCCCAAGGAACACTTTGGGTGGCATGATAGCTCAGTGGGTAGAGCAGTCGTCTTCCAACCCAAGGGTGAGTGGTTCGATTTTCAATCACGGCAAGCTACACCAAAACCCCATAGGAGCGCTGACACAGGTCTAGCAGCTGTCCAAACAACAATTTCCCCAAGGGGATCAATAAAGTATCAATTATTATTTGACAAATGTAACAAAAATACAACACTTATGTTTATTTCATACCTTAATTTGGCATTTCTACAGATCTGATGTCTTGGTCTTTTAAGTCAGTTATCTTTTTCCTATTTGTTGATACACCCCCTTTCACTCCTCAGAAAAAGAAAACTACTTGAAGACATTCTGGCATTTCCACTCTTGTGCCTTGGGCCTGTGTTGCATGCTTTAACCTAACAGTGCTAATGGAGAATGAATGATTTTCTTATAAAAACCGCAAAGGGCATAACCCAGTATAAGCCATCAGGCCAGGATTAGATTGTAAGTAGCTGCTTTCTAGTGCTCTTAGTATTGTGTGATCATTCAGAAAAGCAGAACTGGAATAAAGTTCAATGAAATGCAGTCAAAATAGGGTCCCTGAATCCTAAAAAGAGTTCTGTGACTTAACTTGGTTAAAACTCGAGGATGTTGGCCCCTCACAGGCAACTTCCCCCCGCCCTGTCTCTAGCATGAGATCCAGAAATCAGTGGTTTTGGGGTGTGTCGAGCTTTCTGGTAACCTGGTTTCATGGTAACCATGCCCCCTCTGCTGATAGGTTTTCCAAGGCCTACCATAGCAACAGCAGAGTTTTTTTGGAAGACACAGCTACCAGAAATTAGTGTCGTAACCGACAATGTTTGATCCACAGTCACGTCGAGAGCGAGACGAGCTTCCTGTACCGGGTGGGGAAATGAGGACAAGAGAACAGGGTGTACAGGGTGATAGCTGCTGTTAGGAATGACTTCCTGTATGGATCCTTGTCACAGCAAAATTGCAGAAGTTTCTTACTGAAGCTGCCCTCCACAAGCCCCAAGGGTTCCAGAGAAATCCCCAGCATAGAGCCAGCCTTCCTGATCAGTGTGTTCAGTTTTTTGGTGTCACTGGCTGTGATGCTGCTGCCCCAGCAAACAGCAGCAGAGAATATTGCACTGCCAGCAGAAAGCAGCATAGAAGAGGTAGCGTTAACCCTCATTAGAAATATAGCAGTTAATATAAAACTACTGCAATTGATACAAACTTTTGCCTCCAGATGCCTTACCAACATAATATTGTAAAAAAGTAATAATATCACACTTTGTGCCTGTTTGAGTAAATTCATAAGTATGTAAGCTTATTTTCCACAGTTATAACATTACTTGGTTTCCAACTTTCAGACTAAGAATTGGCATTGATTCCTCTTTCAGAAAAAGGTTAGAGGCCACTCCTGAATTATACAGTATTGTCCCAGGTTATTGAAGCAGTCTCTGGCAAAGTGGTTCGCACACACAAATATGTTTTTGCCGACATTGTCTGGATCTTTCAACAATCGAGCCCTTGCTTCACCCAAGTTTGACAGTAGATGTAGCGATTTGTGTTCTTCATTGCAGACTACCACACCACATTTCTTGTCCTTCTTTCCTGCCGTGGCTTTAGCCATCATGCTAGTGCTGTGAGAGAGTATCACACTAGCTTATGTAGCTATCTCTGGCTAGCTCTTGGCTGTAGGAGGAGCTTGGAGAAAGAGGCTCAGAGGAGGGCGGGGTCCATTGTCACATATTTTTGGGGCAGACTGAAAACTGGACTGAACTAAAAACGAGACTTTCCATCACAGGGTTTTAGGCGAAGCAAGCACACAAGGAAACCTCTGGTTGGCCTGTTTTGACACTTGGGAGATCAAGTACACATGGCGAGCACCCCAATATAGTCAAAAAACTAGTAAAAAGTTACATTTGCATCCAATGCACCGCTTTAAGGCACAAAAAAGAAAATTTGCTGTATGTAATGGAATATACTGTGTGTAACAAGATTTTTTTAATCCTAAAGAGCGAAAGAGAAACAGCAAGTTAGAAAATAACAGAGAAAACCATGGGGAGTAAAGAGTAGGGAAGTGAAGAGTGATGACAGTGAATAACAAGGAAAGAGAGTGAGTAGATGGACAGAGACAGGGGAGACAGCGTAATTGCTTATTTCAGTCCATATATTCCCAGTTGACTTTGGTTGATGGGATAATAGTTGGTATTAGAGGACAGAGTCAGTGACTTTGACCCTCATAACTGAATATTGGATTCCAATTTCAGTCTGATCCATAATGACTCAGCTGTGTCTGGTGGGAGTGAATTACAGGCTGCAGAGCTGGATTGTTTGGGCTTGAATGTATTAAGGTGGATATTATGATGATGCTGAACAATTTCCCATGAGTACATGTTTAACTAGGTGGGGGGAGAAATAGAAGAGTCACGGATGGAGAGAACTGCACTGTAGCAAAGTGACAATTTCATAAAATCCTTCAGCGCACCAGTTCCAGAATGAGCAAGCCTGCTTTGACCTGGTTTAATGTTTTGTGTCGGGGAGGAAAAGAGTTTCTGAGTGACTGTGAGCAAACACAGCAGACGAGAGGTCATTATAAAATCTGAGGCTGCAGAGTCAATACTTGTCTTAGAGAGAAAATTAACTGACTCAAAAACTCAAAAACAAAGGAAAAAAAGCAAGAAAGAAAAAGCACCTCCCTAGTTTGTCTTATAACTACAAGTTAATTATCCATAGGAGTTGTTTGTTACTTAGACTTATACTAAGACTTTCTTCCACACAAGAGGAAAGAGAAGAGAGGAATCAAAATGCATCTGGTGCTTGGAGGTTTAAGGTCACAGGTCTTGATCTCAAAATGTATCATGTGCCATCCAAAATTTTGCAACACCATGCAAGCACACATTATCGCACACATTTGGTGGTAATGTTGGGAATTAACGCTCCATTAAGAAGATTTTGGTCTTACACAGGGTTGCTTGATAGTTTGCTTAAATAAGCTCTCTTCAGTTCCTGGACTCATATTGAGTTGGACTTTAGTCACTTCAAAAAATTGTCAGTTTCTGTGACATACTGTGCCTCCAATTCACCTCCTTCTTCCCCTTTTTTATACTTGACGAGAGCTACTAATGAAGGAATGCAGAAATTTGATGAAGAACTTTCAAATTTCTGCATTCCTTCATTCGTAGCTCTCACACCTTCATTGTCCATTTCATTCATTGCACAGAATCCTGTTTTTCAAGGTCAATGTAAGTTTTATCAGTTGACTCTTGATTGAAGTCTACATGAAAGATAAGACGAGGATTTTGACATATTGTGCTGTGTCCTTTAAAATGAGCAGAATAGGAAGAGTCAAAGTGTACAATATAACAACAGTAACTTTGTGTGATCACTGTTACCAAGGCACTTAGTACCTGAAGGTAAAAATGTAGCCTTCAAAGAGCAAAAATCAATTTACGCTCCTGCTACAAGGAAACACTGCTGTCCTCTCAGTGGTTTATTACTATTTCCCCTGTACAGCTTTAGCTTTTCTCTTTGACCTGGACTTCTGTTCATGTCAGATTTGATTTAATAGAGGATCAGCCTTGAGAAGTATCAAAGAATGTGATAAAGTATCTATACAGCAGAGAAAAGTGGTTGTTGAGTTCTTGAAACATCAAGAACTGCTAAATTAAAGCCACAATAAACACATTTTTTACCTGCTACTAACAATTTAAAAGGTGTATTGCTCCAAGTAAGGTAACAGTGCAGATGAAAAAAAATATTAAGCCTCATAATGGTTAAATCAATCATAATTAAATGAAACAAAAATCAACAAAAGACTCAAGTGAATAGTTTTCTCTAGAAAAAGTTAAATGTGACAGGGCAATTTTCCAAGTTGCCCCACTTTATCTTATTTCAACATTCACATCTCTCATCAGACAGGTCAGTATAGCACTGACCAGTTTAGCTTCAATTTTAAAATTAAATTTAAAATATTTATTTATAAACAAATATTTTTAATGCTCAAAATTGGAAAAGTTGGTTGTTATAGTTATAGCAGTTTTACGAAAACTTCTTTGCACACAATGCATTTACAGGCAATTTTGTGGAGAGTTTAACCAGTGGCGTGTTTGCAGGAGATGGTTCAATTGTCATTATATGATGCATAGAGTTTCTGTCATGTGATGACAACTGAACCATCTCCAGGACAAGTGAGCAAAACTCTCAAAGATGTAACTGAAGAAAAACTTTGTACTTATTTTTCGAAATCCTTTCATTTGAATCAGTAGAATTGAATTCCTGTGTCCTTAAATATCACAGTACCTTTACTCATAATTATGGTTTGGTTCGATTGAAATGGGGAAACCAAAGAAATACCCCAACTTACTTCTGATTGGAGACCACCACCACTACTTCACAACACTACTTCTTTTGCCAGAAAATGTACAGGACGATCATCTGAGATAATGTTTTCGACAAAAGATGAAGGAAAACTATCATGCTCTCCATATTACAGAAATGTGTCAGATCTGAAGCCAGTATGAGATGAAATGAATCACTTTTATGATGATTTAGGATCAGAAACTACTTTGTTAGGTATGATGTGGCTGCCCATCTGTAATCATTCTCTTGTGATCTGGCATGGTGCCTTCTGGCACTCAAATACACACAAACACACACACAATGCTGCTAAATATGTTTTCCACCTGTTTTCCGAAAGCTTTGTGACAGATAACTGACAAAAAGGAAAATAATTAGCAACTGACCTGGAAAACAGAGGTTATAAATAAAAGAAAACCTGTACTGCACTAGAGAAACATTGCTTATCCTACCTAATATCCTCGACAATAAATACACTTTTTCTCAAAGAACAGACCATTGAAAAGGAATCTGTCATCAAACTGATGAATAAACTGAAAATTCACTAAATCAAATCAAGACAATAAAAACACTGAAACAACAAAATAGACCTTTTTCTCAGAAGGTACCTGTCATAGCAGGTGTAATTAATAACAGCTGCTATTTGCAGAGTCCTAGTGGCTCACTGGGACAAATTAATGAAAATGTGTTACACGTGTGCTTTGAAAAGTCACAATGTCTGCAGTGAAAAAGGCCTATCTGTCTGCTACAACTCTAAAGTCTTCCCAGGCAAAAGATGTGAAGTCATGAGAGATGTGGAGGTCACAGTATCTTTGACTAATGACCTTTGACCATCAAATTCTTTTTAGTTTATCCTTCAGTCCAAGTGGAGGCTTGTGCCAGATTTGAATGAAATTCCCTTAAGTTTTTCCTGAGGTCAGAGCATGTAAGCAGATTAAAACAGTGCAAATTTCTGCTCGTCGCTCACAGACCTGTTTGTGCTCTCCCCGCGCCCAAAGCAGCACCAGGCCGCCCCACTCGTTATCAACGCAGACTGCATCCTGCTTCAGTCAAATCACATGCACTCACTCCAAAAAAGGGAAAAACCTGCATGTAAACCGTAGCCTTATCATGTAGAATATTCCCATTTTCATTTCCATTGCAACCAGGAAATGTGTTACAACTTGACTTTTAGAAATATTTTCCATCTGTTGTTTATTTCTAATAACATTATTGTAGCAAACGGTTCCAATGCACTTAAAATAATGGTTGACAAAAAAGGAAAAAATATGAACTGATGCTTTGCTTCTGATGCTAGAATGAATTAGAAATCCAAATGAATCCATATGGTTGCAGTAGAATTGATTTATTTAATGGTGCGTTGAAATTCAGGTCAACAGTTTCACTGCTGTGCCTCTTTTTGTGATCATCTGGCTGCTACCATAGGTTCCATCAGATAAAAACTCTGGATGAAATTACAATCAGTTTTCAGTGTCTCAAAGTGGAATAAATGGAGATCAGGAGCATGAGGGAGGACTTCTAGTTCTCTTTCCAACCCGGCTATCATCCAGTATAAATCACTGGTAAATATATGATGGAAACTTGGCTACAGTAACAACCGTGGCCTGCAACTGTGGTTTGAATCCAGGACTGTATGCTGGTGTTCCATGTTTTAGCCTTCAGCTGTCATTCATCTGTTTCCTGTTATCCATCACTGTGAAGGAACACGTGATACCTGTCTCCCACGGCTGCACATGGATGGATGCCATTTTTGTCTGGCACTGTTGTAGATATGGAGTACATGTAAACCATGCGTTTACACCTCTGCAGACTGCTTTCACTTCTACCATGACTACAGCTCCTTCAGAAAGTATTAAGACCCCTTCACCTTTTGCACACTTGATGTAGATTTACTTTTAAATTGATAAAAATGGTAAGTTTGTCCATTAAGCTGCACTCACTGACCTATATGATGAAGTGAAAACATGTTAAAACACTGACTTGACTGGAGGAAAGCTGTGTTTAGGCACACACTTATAAGGTCCCACAGTTCACAGTGTATGTGTTTCAGGCAAAAACCAAGCAATGAAGTCCAAGCAACTTCCAGCTTTTATTTTGAAACTGCTCTTCATCGCTACACCCTCAATAACTCCAGCTTCCCTGTAGTCATTGTCAGTTGTTTCCTCCTCTCTTTTTATAAGCAGTACCTCTAACACCAGCTCCTCACCAGATTGTTCGAGCATTTGTCAACTCTCCAGCCTGCCTTAACTTTGTGTCTTGTTTTGATTCTTCGGATTTCGACCCTGTTTCAACCCTGGACCCCTGACACTTGGAAGGACTGTGAGTTGTACTCTGACAACCAGGTTTTCTTATCTCTGGCCTGTGTCTCTGGATTCTCCTTAGTCTTCTCCCTCTTCTACTAAAGATACTTTGTGGATTTGGATCTTGCTACTGTCTGTCTATGATCTTGTCTTGTTTGGATTTTCTCTGACTTTGTGAACTCTGGCTTTTGACCAAGTATCTTTGGACTCTGTTTCTCCATCTTGTCCCTTACTGTGGTTATTGTACTCTCTGGAAATATAGACTTTCGGGCTGTTTATTGGATTTGTATAAAGGATATCGGATATTGGATGTTTTGTATTTCTGGATTTAGCTTACATCTGTGCGCACATGAAGAGGATCTTCCTAGATACCCACCACTTCGGATTTACCCCTGTTAGTACATACACCTCTCCCCAGCCATAACCTCTCAGCTTTCGCCTCCCCAGTTCTGCGCTTCTTCCCCATGCGGCTGACGCCATCTTTACCTCTTGGACTCCATTTCCCATCAGTCCCTGCTCCCCAGCACTTCCTGCTCCTTGTGCTCCCTGGACAACATACTCATCCATCTTCCTCTCAGACACCCCCCCAATCGGTTCATACTCGTCATCAGCAGCATTAGTTTTCCTGTTAGTTTTCAAATACTCACCATTCATCTCATCTCTTCTTCAGGCTCTCCAGAGTGAACCCACTGCTCCAAGTCTCCCCGCCATCCTCATCCTACACACCTCTACAGTGTTTCACCATTCAATTGTTAATTAAACCTTTTAACTCTGAGGCTCTGTCATCTTGCCTTTAATGAGGTCCACTAAAAGAGTTTTCTCTCCTCTCATCACAGTCACTGCTTCTGCTAGCCCTCTTGCTACTGCTCTGTCTCGTCCCTCATGTTGCTGCTGCTGCTGTTCGTACCAGAGTCCTGTCAGTTTCCCCAGGTGACTGTGTTTCTGCTAGTCTGGGTCTGTCTGATCTGAGGCTCAACAACTGTCCCTGCAGCCTCGGCTCAGTGTGAAACTTGTCAGTCAGTCCCAGAATGGAGCGGCCGAGAAAACATCAATAATTTGTCACCAAACACAGAATTTCACACAGAAATGTGCAGACACATGCACGATCTGTCAATTTCCACAGAGAACAGCACCAAACATATTTCATCACAGCTCATTTGCTCTTTACAAACACCAATAAGTACATACGGAACTATGTCCGGGGTCAGTTTAACGCTGTCTGACCAGAGCAGACTGTGTGTGATACGTGTGTGTGTGTCAAATGTGTCCCAGAAACATTTTTACATTGGGATTCATAGAGTTTCAGCTTGTCCACTTATTTCTACTGTGGTAGAAGTTTTGCCGTGATATTTTTTCCAGGCCCCCCCATCCAGAAATGTGGCTCTCCTAGAAAAAAACAATAATATAATTAAAATACTGCATGTAGGTAATGTTCACAAACTATTTTTGTGAAACATACCCTGAATGTGGCCTCCAGGGCAACAGCCAGAGCCCCCTGATTTACATGCTCATTTCCCCAATGTTGCCTCCAGCATCTTTAATTAATAACCAGCTGTTTCAGCCGTTAAGGACTGTTCAAGGACACACTCCAGCTCTGTCAATTACAGCCATAAAGCTCTGGTACCGGCACTTTATTACAAATATAATTGCTTGTTATGTTCTCCTGAAATTCAACTTTCCTGGCATTTAAAGAGGTGTTTTTAACAGCGTCGACTTAAATAAATCTTACTTTCTGATCAGGAGACAGACGACAGCATCTTCAGTGTCCTTTATAATTAAACACACACTGAATATGTTTGATGTTTAATATTATCATTCATGGAGTCATGCAAATGTATTTTCTTTTTTTCAATCGCTGTGAATTACGTGCAATATTGTATCAGCTGTGATTACTTCTTCCTATATGAGATCCTATATGATCAATATATGTGGGAGATAGTAAAAATATTTACTCCCATGGGGCAATTTGAAGCCCACTTCTTCCAGTGTTTTCACAGTCTGGCTTTGCTTGGTATGGAGAAATTTTGTGAAGTGAGTTTAAAAATTCAGCATGAAATATGTTTCACTGACACAAAAGTGGAGTATATATATATATGTATATATACACACACATAAGGAGTTCTGGCTAGGGCCAACGTGTTCAATATCTGAGTGGATCCCAATCAACCCGAGTCAGGTGTGTTTTCATGGGAGTGAAAATGAAAACTGTGATCCAGTTCGCTGGATAGTTGTCCTGACAGGGGATCTGAAGTCAAGACTATTTTAAGAAAACCTGGCAAGTGGCTGCTATTAAATTAATTTGATTCACATATATTTATATCATAACAGTTTGTCACCCAGTTGGATACTAAATGTTTTCTTGTGCACGATTACAAAGGTAATACTTGACACACAGATGTACTAGGACGGGTACATTTCTGTCACTTGATGTTTACAGCAGTAAAGTTTCACTTGTAATACAGAAAAGTTTTAGGCTAACATGATACCAACTTTATCACACTACCCTTCTCTCTGTCTTATAAGATGTGTGTGACCCACTGATATCTACTTGCTAAAACATGTGTCTGATCTTCTCTGAGAAGCTGTGGGAGGTTGAGATGTCTAATTTCAGCTGTTCACATTTTCAACTAAGTTAGCAAAGTGCAGAACACTACACAAATTACCCAGACCCATAATCAGACTGATCGGTTAGATTACTGGTTATTGTCTGTAATTATGCTGAATCATCATCAGTGGGAAACCAATCAAATCTCCCTCCATAAAACAGTCCTCAAAAGGAGGAGCTGTTGGCTTCTATACAGACAGTGATTTGTTGCTGGTACTTACTACACTTGAAATACTGGTAGATGTGGACATATTGAGGTGATACACAGCCTTAGAGATGATATTTGTAGGCCAACCCGGAAGTTAGCATCACCCTGGTTTCGTCACACAAAAAGCCATAAATCCATGCCAGTGCACCTGCCTTATGTTTCTGCATATGACCTGCATCTAACCAACGTTTTGAGAAAGGCACTAGCAAATTATGCCTCCCTGCTTCCTTAGCTGTTATTCTGGAAGGCATGGACACACAACATTTTTTGCAGGCTTTGTTGCAGATTATGATTTGCACGTCTTGGAGTTGTTTCTGTGTGGATCGATACGTTTGATGAAACAGAAGCATATGTTTTGTTCCATGAGAGAGGCAAGTGTTTATCAGAAATGCTTCAAAAATGCTTTATTAGCAGCCACCTGATCGCTCAGGTCCGTTAAGAATATTCTGAACTCCAGCAGTGTTTGTCAGATGAACAGATTACACTTACTGTAGTCTGAAACCTTTTTTTGTTTTATCAATATTAGTTGAATAATTCACAAATCAATAATTCAGGTATTCATATTGATTACAATAGTCAATATGAATAATTGAACACTGCAGGTTTCATGTTTTTGCTTCTCAGTCTTGAGTACAGAGTTTCTCTATCTGTTCTCAGCAGACTCTTCTGCTTGGAAAGCTGAACAATTGCATTATACATTAGTCATGACTGACTTGAATTTCATTGTTTGATGTGTTTGAACCAGAGAGAATGTACATCTGACAAAGTGCAAATGCACAACATACATTTTTAAATCAACTGGAACTGGAGGTGTTTTGTTTTTCACTCTAACAAAAGGAGACAGTGTCCCAGTGTTGTTGGTTTTAGGCTCCGTCTGTCTCTGAGCTCTGCCAAGTCCTGCTCTGTCCTGAGCTTCAGTCCTCTGCTGTTCAGCTGATTGCTTAATGAGAGGATTTTGTTGGCCATCGCTTTGCTGGGAGGTTCTCCCTCGGAGGCCCAGGCAACATTGGCACCTGCATCGCTTGGATTCACTTCTAACCTCCTGCTCTGTGACTGCTGTCAACTTGATGATTCACAGTCTGAGACACATTCAGATTCAGACTTTAGTTGCACTCCTGTACTGTTTTCTGATTTTGACCTTATCATCATGCTTGAGAAAATATTTTTTCCTGTAAAAGGAACCTGACTTTAAGGACATACTGTACTGTTTTCAGCCCGTTAACTTGTGCTTGTTGCTGACCATTCAGCATTTTTATGTTTTTCGATTTGAGGCAGCAGCTGCTCAGTTCATCACAGTGTTACCTCTGATTAGTAGGCTCAAATGTGCTGAACAACAATTTTGTATTTTTTTTCCTGGTAGCTCAATGGGATAAGCATCAGACTGGGATGCAGAAGGTGGCAGGATCAAATCCCAGCCCATCCCCCATACCAGGTGTGTCCTTGAGCAAGACACTCAGCGCTAGCTCCCCGGGCACCGCCTCTGGCTGCCCACTGCTCCCCCCGAGGGGGGATGGGTTAAATGCAGAAGTCAAATTTCATTGTAACATGTAAAATGTGATCAATGACAATAAAGCTGATTATCAAATCACAGGAAAGGAGCATGTCAGTGGTGTTTTGGACTGATTTAACTTCAGATGAAACAGGAGGTTGGAGCAGGACGTTAAAACTGCAGTCTGGCGTTTCATTTTGATTTTCATTGTTATTTTATTGACTTCAAACTTTAATGTTAACAAACTCATAAATAACATTCCGTGAACTTTAACACATTTTCACACATCAGTCCTTTCCTCCATTTTAGATTGAGCTACTGCACCTTGAATACCACTGTTTTTATCTGCTCATTACTGGTATCCACACATTCTTGTCAGAAAGAAATGTTTATGAAGCAAAGTGTTATTTTCTCTCTTTGGCATGTTAACTGAAGACAATTATTTCTGTGTCTTTGCGTGGATCTGAGATAAAGATGAATCATTTCTCAGACTAAGTGCTGCTACCCTTTTTAATTACTTTTCACACATGTACAGAAACACACAAAGGACACAGTTGAGCAGCTTTCTGACAAACATTTGGTGTAAACAGGACAAACTTTTACTAAGAAACATGATATTAATTGCAATTCAATTTTTAGTACACTTATTAATTAAATTAAATTCATATCACTTTATTTATATAGCGCCAAATCACAACAACACCATCAGCATCATCTTAAGGTGGTTTACAGTGTAAAGTTTAAGACCTTACAGAATATAGCTATATAGAATTATGTAGAAAACCTAACAAACCCAACAATTTTAGAACATTTTACAGCAAAAATACCCTCTGCCTATAATATAAAGTCATATTTTTGTATATTTATTGTGCTTTTTTAAGTAATTTGACACATTCCTCCACAGTATGCCCATTCTCATTTAGGAACAATTGGATGGTTTATTCAGATTATGCAGTACAAAGCAAAATACAGGTGTTGATGTATTTAGAACAGACATTTCAAAATAACGTCTGTTTCTAAAGCAATGTTCGTCTCTGGCAATTCTGTGATTTTATCAACAAAAGAATCAAATTTCTAGAAACAAGTGGACAGAAACAACACAATGCATAATGTATCATCCGTTCTCCTGCAGCTGCTTTATACAGCATAAAAAGCTTCAGTTCATTAAATTGTTACTAAATCTACAGCCTCAGATTTGTGCTACGCCGGAGCAATGTGCTGTACTGACACCAGGCTCCTACAACATAACCAACTCTACACACTCAAGGCTCAATGAATTGAGCTAACAAAGCACTGAACTTTGTTAGCATCATTTATTGAACTGATGCAATCATCTGTGGTCATCAATATAAATACCCTCACAAAACAATATTTGTCAAATAATGATGCTAGAACTGCTGGGGACACAGTAGGGCTTGGAACTCATGAATTGCACCTGTTGGTTAGCAGCCAACTACAGCTACAGCTAGCTACAGCTTTTTGACGTTTTCATATGCTGTCAACTGCCAACCCACACTGTTGTTTTATGAGGTGATGGAAATGTGGACTTACTTACAAGTTACCAAAGAAATATCATTGTTTGTATATAGCACTAGCTATTAGCTATAAGTCCTGCAACAGGAGCTGAGGAGGTGGAGGTGCAGAGCAGAGAAAAACTGACACAATCTTTCCCCAATAAATTGGATGAGTCACTGAGGCCACTCATGGACCAGAGCGGGACATGGCTGAATGAACTGAATGAACACTCAGCTCACTTAGATAGTTTCAGGTTGGTGAGGGCGAACAAACAAACGAGACTGATCACCTGCAGTGTAGGGGAATGCTGCTGCTGGTCCTTTGTTTCTGCCGCGATCAGACTTTGGCCTCTGTTGCTTCCAGCAAACTCACGTGGCTCAGATAATTGCAGACTGATTTACGTGACTGCAGAACTTAAGTTCTCCTGTTGATTTGGTGCTGCTGTTGCCTCACATGGAGTAACACACTGTAACACTCTATTGAAGGCTACGTCAGCT
The DNA here is from genome assembly GCA_032362345.1 of Sandelia bainsii. Taxonomy (NCBI): domain Eukaryota; kingdom Metazoa; phylum Chordata; class Actinopteri; order Anabantiformes; family Anabantidae; genus Sandelia; species Sandelia bainsii. The sequence continues at coordinate 1,719,586 of JAUMHL010000011.1, forward strand.
CCCTGATTATGTTTCATTATTTGTATTACTGCAATGTTTCTATTTTGTGTTTTTGTACCATATCCTAAAGCTAGAATTGTTCTGTTCTGATGTTGTTGATTTGATTTTTGATGTAATTTTTGATCTGCTGTTGTGGTGCCTGAATTCCCCCTTGGGGGATCAGTGAAGTGTTACTTTACCTCACCTTACATTTACTTTCTACTCACTACCTTAACATCGGTTTTGAGATGCCAAGTGGAAAGTGTCATTGTAAGACACACAGGGATGTCAATTGGCAGGGATGTCAATTCCCCCCCACCCTCCCCCGCCAAACTCCGCCTATGAGTAAAACTGTAAAAAGAAGCAAGATTGTGACTGTTAACAGATTTTGGAATTGACTCACATTGGGAGTTTTTGGCTCCTTCAATTCCATGCAGCCAAAAATTAAACAGAACACCATCCACTTGGGACCATTCATCCAAAGTGGATGGTGAAAACAGCTGACATGTGAATTAGCACATTTATGTTTATTAGCATGAAGCACCTAAAGAAGCCTCAAAAAGTTTGTTATTGTGTTTATGAGTTTAATTGTTCTATAATTGTGGAAATACTGTATGTGTCCCAGTGTCGAGGTGGGATGTATTCTTGGAAGCACATGGGTGGCTTCTGGTTAACAGCTGAAGCATAAGCTCCACACACCACCAGGGTCATCTGCTTGTGTGTTTTCCCATTGATCCTGCATTAAATAAAACATTGCAATCTCTGCATTCATGTTGTTTTTCACACCCAAATGAAATTTTCAATCTGCAAATCAATTTCCTGAACGTAATGGCTTGTCAATGTCAGTGAGTGTTTCAGAGATGATGTTCAAATGCCTGTGTGCTCATCTGACTGGTTATTGAGTTGATGGTGCAAAATGAGAGCACAGGGGAAAGCAGGAACAACAGTTTTGATGTAAAAACAAATTAGATCCGAGTTATTGACTTTCAGTCAAATGGAAAAACCGAGTCTGTGCTTTCAGGGGAGTTCACTCAGGACAGTTTACCAAGATATGTTTTGGCGTTTCAGATCTTTTATTGTCTAGCAGATGATATGCAAATGTACTGTAGAAGGTGATAGACTGTGTGTATTTGTTCCTGAAATAAAATAACTAAATGTTGTGTTATACACATTCACAGTTTGCTATAAGAAGAAGAAACAAAACTGATCACTCATCATTCAGTTAACTTCAAACAGTCAGAGCATTGAACAAATGTCAGACTGAATGAGTAATTAATGATTAATGAAAACATTCTTGGCAGATGCTTTTGCTTTCATCCGTCTTGCGCCGGTCCAAGAATTTCACCTCTAGCTGCACAATACGAATGCCCCCGGCCGTCCCTCTTAATATGTCTGATAAGAAGTTAGATGATCAGAAAAAGACACTGGAGTCCATTTCTCTTCTATGCAGGGACTCACCAAGCTGAACAGCCAATCAGATTGGTCTGTCCCACTGACAGATCCTCGGCCGATTCAACATGCAAAATCAATGGGGGCCTGAATAGAGCCAATGGTGCAGACAGACTGTAAAAATTAGCCCAAGATTTGCTCCCCGACTGTCAGCTTGGTGTGTCCCACCCTTAACACTACATGTTTTTATGATCTGTACAGTGTTTGCTCAGCCATAGTGAGCTAGCTTGCTAAATGGCTGTAAGCCATTAATATCAAATTAACAACATTGTGAAAATTGGACAAAGTTGTAGATGAATGAAACAAAGACAAATGGAAGGATTGAAGTATAGGAAGAAAATGACAGACTGGACATAAATGATAGGGTGAAACGATACATGAACACAGTAGGGATGGATAGATGAAAGGATGAACAAAAGGACCATTAAAAGGAAGAGAATGGAGAATTATACTACTCTCTCTCTCTTCCCTTTTTTCCTCAGTTCCTCTCAAAATGACCCTAAACTCTTACATCACTCATCTCTTTTGTCCTTCTGTCCCTAAACCTTTAACTAATTTGTCTCTCTGCGGTTTCCTTTTCTCTGTTGTCTCCTCAGATTTTCCCTCCCTCCACATATGGGTTGCGAAGTTCAGACACTTTTCTTTCATGGTGAAAAAACTGGAGTTTGAAGTTAAAATAAACCCAGGACCCCACAGAGATGATGCCAAGAGCATTTTATGATAATCAGTGTTAACAAATGAATTAATCTTTACTTCACACTTGCTAATCAGCTGTGTAGCTGGTGTGCTTTGTCTTTGCTGCTCATTACTCACTACTCACAAAGCATTTTTTGACTTTTTTGTATTTATAAAATTTTAATTGTACTATACTTTTAAGACAAACATTATTTGCCTTGAATAAAGATTATTAAAATATTTCTATATATATATTTAAAATAATATTAAGTCTCATGTGACGGTTAAGTCTCTGCAAGTAGATCTTCACATTGCACTGCATAAAAGAATCTGCACAAGCTTTGTAACCGTGCAGCAATAATGTACTTTAGTCTTTTCATTCAGAAATGTCACTGTATCATGTTCACCTTCTGGATTTATTGAAACATTAAAACAGAAAATAATATAATCTAGTACTGAATGTAAAAAGTGTTTTCATTTGCCATAGGGAGCAGTTGTACTTCTGTTGTTGTATTTGGAAAATGAGTACACATTAGAAATTAAGACAGTTTTTAAGAAAGTTTTTAATTTTTGTGGAAAGATTGGATATTTTTGAAAGCAAAGATCAAGTGGTAATATTTTGTTAAAGCAAGGGTATTCATCAAATCTGTGATTATTTGTGAAAATGCTATATCTTTTAGAAAGTGCTATTTGAAATTTTGGAAAATGGGGTCATTAGGGGGAAACATGAATTGACATTTTGAAAAGTGTAGAGATTTGTGCAAAGTAATGACTATTTGAAAAGTGAGGGCATTTAAGAACAAACTGAAAGTAGTGTAAGGACATTTGTTAAAAGTGAAGTCATTTTTGAAAAATAAGGAAATATTTGAATGTAAAGATGGTTTGGAATGTGAGGGCATTGTGGAGATTAATTTGTCAAAAGTTACAACATTTTACAAAATGAAGACATGTTTAAGCAAGGGCATCTTTGGATACCGAGGTCCTTTGCAGAAAGTACTGGTACAGTATTTGTGGAATATGAAAAAACATTTTATCAGGTCCTCACTTAGACGGTGTGTTTCAAGGTTCAGGCAAATTACGTTCACAGTAAGTAATGTTTAGGGCTTGGGAATGTCTTTTACCACAATGTGTCTTCAAAGGTACAAACATGCACAAGAATCATGAATTGGAGGAACTATTTACAAAATTTGCCTCTTGTGATGTACACCAAAGGCTCATGCTTGACATCAGCAGCTATCTCAAAGACACATGATAAAACTTTAACTGACAAAATCTTCTGTCAACTATCAAAGGCACAAAACACCTACAGAAACAGACAACACAGAGAATCAGCCGGTACAGTTCAAATTGGACACACTTCAGTCACCGTTCAGCTTGGTCTTCTTTCATCTTCATCTTTCACCTGTCCTCTTTCTCCACCCTCCTTTCTCTTCTTTTTATTTTTCTATTGGACTATGGTCTATCACCCATCTGTAATCATCTTTTTTTCCGTCAGACATTTATCTCTGTCAGAGTCTCTCCACCATCTGATGTGATTCATTGTTCTACCCTGATATTTCTACCCCTGAAATTAATACATTTAAACTTTTCTCATCTTCTCATTCAGACTTTTACTTTAGGGAAAAGGAACAACTTTCATCCACCTTCTCTTCAAAATTAAACGACCTGTACTGTGGTCTTGCATCCAAGCTATTTTAATTTAGACACTACTCTAATGGTTGGCTTCAACTGGAAGAACAGTCAGATGGGGAAATAACGCCTGACCTGAGGTCACTAAGATAAAAAAAATTAAAAAAACCCTCTGCAGCGGCAAATCACATTGGGTTGTTGAGTTGTTCTGATATTCTGAAGACTCTAGAAAGTATTGAGGTGTTGGGACAAAGTGAAGATTTATCTGGAATAAACAAAGGCGATTTGAGCATTTGATCTGGATGCCCCTGGAAAGATGCTGTACTGTGGATTGTAGTTGCAGTTGATTTTGATTTAAAAATAAAAATGTTTCTAGACTTAAGGATTGGCCGTATATGAACTTTTCCAAGTTGTCGAACTCATAGAAGAGATTATTTTGCTCTTTTTAAGGTATTCTTGGTCCTGTGTTCTGCCTTGTAGGTAATTCTTGTTCCCACCATTACCAGATCCACCAAGATCTACCAGCCAAAGAGTTCAAATATAATTTTCTTTGACTTTAGCTGCACTATGTTTTGACTTTAACCATTGTTCGTGACTTCTGACATTAACCAGACACTGAAGAAATCTGTTACAGATTTTTTGCTGAAGACTGAAGACTTACTGGACTCCTACTTTCTGTTGGATTCAATGATACTTTCCATTTACTTCTTTCATTAAAGACTTTTTGCTGAAATATCTGTTTCTACATTTTGCATTTGGATCCTGCAGCTGAAAAACTGTGACAAACGCCTTCTTGTACATACAGTATGTAGGTGGTGATTTATTTGTGGACCTCTTATGATGAATGTGAACTTTGGATACCGTTTTCCCTCGCCCGGACGCAAGTCACTGGGGCCCCCCTCTGGAGCTAGGCCTGGAGGTGGGGCTCAATGGCGATCGCCTGGTGGTCGGGCCTTCACCCATGGGGCTCGGCCGGGCATAGCCCGAAGAGGTAACATGGGTCCCCCTTCCCATGGGCTCACCACCTGTAGGAGGGGCCAAAGAGGTCGGGTGCAGTGTGAGATGGGCGGTGGC
>JAUMHL010000011.1:1742509-1769819 GCA_032362345.1 Sandelia bainsii
TTTTAACTTTAACCTAATTGGAATTTGTAAAGTTTGCACAGTCTTTAGAATAGGGATGGCTCAGGATACATTTCACTACGTGTTGAACACTGTATAACTATGTATGTGACAAATAAAGAATCTTGAATCTTGAACACACTGTACAAGGTTTTACCACAAACTCAACCAACTGGCTTCTCTCCTGTATGATTTCACATACTGTCTCTTCACACCTTATAACTGTGCATGAGCCTCTAACTGAACGCCTTTCCACAAACTGAACATAAGTATTCTCAATACTCAAAGTACAAAGTGACAATGTTTTTTCTTCATGCATAATACAGAGCTATGAGATGGTTACAGCTACACAATCCAGCCTAGTCAGTCTAGATGTTTTCTGACACCAGTTCTAACTTTTTGCCCAGTAACTTTGTCCTGAGCTGCCGTTTACATTTACATGGTGAAACCAGCCCCTGCTATAGTTAAAGTGTGCATTTGTATGTTTACGGGAATCGAGTTCAACCCATGCTGATGTCTTTGCATAGCTCTTGTGTTACCCACGATGTATGGCACTATCTTCTTACAGTGCATACATTTTGTTTTTGTTCTTTCTGTCATTCTGTTGCCGTTTATCGTTTCCACCGGGAACTCAAACTGCTGCCACACAAACAATTTAAAAGTGGCAGATCCATCTTCTCCATCATGCTGAACTCCTGCTCTGGTTTTGTTATGTACTGATATCGTGAGACAGCTTCTCACCTCCACAAGAAGGCGCTTATGCAGGTTTTCCCAGGCGCACATCAAAGCCTACTCTCATTAACACATCAGTATTTTTATTTATCACTTAGCATCCGTGTTGCACCTCACTAATCCTATTGTGCCTGAATGAGTGCAAATTTGTAGTGTATCCACTCTACATGACCTGTCTTTCTGTATGAATTGTCTTGTCTTTAGACTCATCAGACGATTGCTCAGTCCTCACTCTGAAGGAGCAAAGTCCAGGACTGAACGGGCAGGTGATCAATCAGGCTGCAGAGCAGAGTTACTCCAGCATTAAAGTCAACTTAAAGGAGGAAGAGGAGGAGGAACAGTTGGCGGAGAAAATAAAAGTGATAAACCGAGAGCTGGAGCAGCACCTAGATTGGTGTGAGGACATCAGAGCAGAGATCAACTTGTATAAAGAAGAACTGTCTGAGTGTGACGACAGAGACTCAAACCGGGAAAAAACTAAGTCTGAAGAAACCGATGAACTTAAACGTAGTCACACAGGGGCTGATGGGATTCTGTTTCAGGACGATTGCGGCAGCTCAGAGGGGGTAACGTGGCAGGAAACGAGTAGTGAGACAGAGGTATGTCGGAAGGATGCAGGCAGCACAGACACAAAATCGCAACACAGTCAGGAAACCGACCCTTCGGATAAAATCACCACACATGATGATGAGGATGAAGCTGAAGAGACTGAAGAAGCTGAAGAAACTTGTGAGACTGGAACTGGAGGTAAAATTTAAAATTTTCATTGGGATTGTTTAAGTAGAAAATGGTTAAGATGAAAACTGTTGATATTGGGCAAAATTTTTCAGTGCTGTAAGCGTAACTTCATGTTAGACTGCAACCAGTCACTTCTGCTTAAGAAATTACAAAAACAATAAATTGATTGTTAAAGTTGTAGTTGATTCATTAAAATTTTCTGTCAATTAATTAACAAATGTTCTTTTTTAGCCTAATTCTTCCCCACTCTCCTTATCTCTCTTTACTGAAAAAATACTCCCCAAAAAACTGAATTTTAACTGTGTATTTTCTGCTCTACCACCCCTTCTGATATGTTCTTGACGGACCAGAGAAGAAAAAGCCGGACAATGTGTCAGAACCTCAATCTCACCTCTGTGAGAACTGTGGGAAATCCTTTGCAAGGCGCAGCAACGTCACCAGACACCAGCGACAACACTGCAGTATGACAAGAGGTACACTGAGCCAGGCAGAGCAGGAGGTTTATTCATGCAATGAATGCAGCCTGACATTTAGTACTAAGCAGCGCTTAAAACTGCATGCGCGCGTTCACAAAGAGAACACAAAAACAACACCTGAAGAGGCTCCACGAGAAAGACGTCACTCCTGCACACAATGCGATAAGAGCTTCTACTTGTTACACACCCTCAGGCAGCACCTCCTCATCCACACTGGGGAGAAATCGTTCAGCTGCGAGGTGTGTGGGAAGCAGTTTGGGAGAGAAGGCACTCTGAGGGAGCACCAGCTGATCCACACAGGGAAGAAAGCGTTTAAATGCGAACAGTGCGGCAAGACCTGTGCTCGAAAGGGTGACCTCAAAATACACATGCTCAGTCACTCTGAGGAAAGACCACATAGCTGCAGCTACTGTGCTAAAACCTTCAAGCAGCTGACAAAACTTAAGCAGCACGAACGTGTGCACACAGGGGAGAAACCATACCAGTGCAAGCTGTGTGCAAGACGGTTTAGACTACAGATGTCGCTGGTGGTGCACCAGTACACTCACACGGGAGAGAGACCTTTCAAGTGCACCATGTGCCCGAAGGCGTTCAGCAGCAGAAACAACCTGAAGAAGCACCAGATGATTCACACTGGGGAGAAACCGTACCACTGCTCATTCTGTGGTAAGAGCTGCCGTCTCCTGCAGCACCTGATGGTCCATGAACGTGGCCACAAGGGGGAGAAACCATACACATGTGACAAATGCAGTAAAGGCTACGCCCATCCCTCTGCTCTGAAGGCACACAAGTCCACTCACAAGGAGAAACCGCCATGCTGCTCTACATGCGGGCAGAACTTTACTGAACTTGCAGAGCTGAACAATCACAAATGCATCGAGGCAGCGGAGAAACCACACTGCTGCTCCCAGTGCGGCAAATCCTTTTCTCAGGCTGTAAACTTGAAGGCTCACCAGCTGATCCACTCGGGACAGAAGCCCTATGACTGTAAGGAGTGTGGGAAGCAATTCAACCACAGGAGTAACCTCAGTAAACATATGCGTATCCACACAGGCGAGAAGCCCTTTGAGTGTGAACACTGTCAAAGGAGATTCAGACTTTTGCAGCACCTCACAAACCACCGACTAACACATAACAAAAACAATTAACTTCTCCCATGTTATAATGGGGAATTGTCATTTGTAACCATTGTTTGTGTTTGTACGGTTTGAAAAAAACAGGATGTTAGGGTTACGTGCTATTTTAAGTGAACGGTTTTTTTTTAGACAAAGGCAGGCTAGGAGTGTGTCCCAGTTTTAAAAATACTTTTTAAATGCGGTTGTTGAATAAATGTGAAGAAACACGTGAGAAGTGGGGCAGTGGTCCAGTTTCAGGCCCTGTGCATCAGCACAAAAAGATTCTAATAAAACAATGGATGTGAAACTGAAGTGCTGAGCCTCAGCATTAATTTGAGTAAGTGTACATCAAAATAGAAAGAGCTGTGTTGGAGATATCTTAACATTGGTTAACACATAGTACCCAAATTATAGGGTTCAAAAGTAACTGGACGAATGCTTTTCCAGGATATGGGTGTACCTCTTTACTTGCCTGTGATCAAGACTTCATGACCATAACCTCGGAGCATTCAGCACAAGATGCAAGATTCTGGTTAAGCTCAAAAACAGAAAGGGATAGATGCAGTTCACAAAAAGAAACTGTTGGTGTTGATGGATTGATGAACCAAAAATCAACCGCTATCAAAGAGATGGAACGAGGAAAGTTTTTGTAGTTTGTATAGCGGCAAGTGGAAGTGGCATGCTGGCATTTACTGATAATTTCACTGCAGACAGAAGCAACAGGTTAATGTTGGAGCGTTATGTGTGTTCAGATTGAACCAAATGAAAATGAAATGAAATCAGAGTATCTCCAGGTTAGACTGGAGCAAGCAAATAAAAAGGCTCAGATAAAAAAAAGTAGGCTGGTGGACCAGGACAATGGAGTGAGATGCAACAACGTAAAGGTGGTCAAGTCATCAGAAGTTGTCAAGGGAAACCCCAAAGTTTTCTTTAGTAAACAATGGAAAAAGGCTGTATGTCTTATACATGGCTTTATTTGTCAGTGTAAACCTACTCAGATCAAAGCTGAGCTTTGGCAGTTTGATGTAGTATGTTTTAATTTATTTCAAATTCAGTGTGCTGAAGCACAGAGCCTGGAGAACAAAATGTGTAACAGTCCAAGTACGTAAGGTTTGGGAACCTAGATGCGTCTTAAAGATGATCACTACTGCAAATGTTTCTGAATGTGTTTATTCATCGAAGAAAAATGAAACGGCAAGGAAACTGGCTTCCATGGAGAAATCACCAGTTAATGTTTTTTGTTCTGAAATAATGAAACAATTTACCACACTCTCAACCATGCCACGTTCATACAATGGTATGTTTAAAAATAGGGTTTCTTTACCTTACTATGAGATGCAACATCAGTCATTCATCGAGTTTTATTGATTCATGTCTAACCAGAGTGATGAATTAAACCAGTGTCCATTGAATTTTTTACTGTTTTAACTTTTTTTGTTGTTTGTTTTTGTAATTACTGTCTTATTGGTGGCTGATGGACATTGGCTTTGTAGTAGTGACAGTTGACCACTGATGAGTTTGCTTAAGTATTTTTCTTATTATATAGTTTTTAAGAAAGCATTGAGCTCCTGAAAACAAGGCCTTTAAAAGGCATAAAAAATTAAGTTTTATTCACAAAGGTCTTAACTCTCATGTCTTCCTCAAATGTTCTTACTTTGGACACCTTCGTGGCCAAAAATGTACACGCACCGAAAACAGCTATAAAATCATTAATATTTTTTTCTGCTTTTTTTTTTCATAAATCACTTAAACAACTTCCAACTGTCCAGAGGGAGTATTTGACACTATGTAAAAAAAATACTAATGCAATCAAATCAATTTTGCCGCTAAACTTTGACGTATTCAAGACTCTAATAACCACCAGTGCCTCATCTCCCTACTATTTGTTGTGTGTAAAATAATTAATCTTTTATTTTAATAAATAATGAATAAGTCAAATAATGAACCTGCCATCTAAAGGGTTAAAATCCTGAAAAAAAAGAATGTTGTTCTTTAAGTGATTTATGAAAAAAGCAGGAAAAAAATATTGATGTATGATAATCTATAGCTGTTTTTGCGCGTGTACATTTTTGGCCACGAGTGTGATGAAAGGGTGCAAAATGCGTCAACAGAGTATAAAAGACATGTAAGAGTAAAAGACACTGGATTTAAAAAAAAATTGACTAATAAGGAAGGGTTTCTGCAAAAATTCATGCCAAAAGATGCAACACAGCCAAAATAATCGCAAAATGAAAAGAAAAAAAGTTGAGAAAAATGTAGAAAAATGCCCGAGGAGGGCATAAGGGTTAAATATTTGCTACACAGTAACAATAGTTATTGACCACTTTTGTGTTTTTTCTGTGAATTTTACTGTAAAAGTAAATAGTTTAATCTACTTAATTTTATGCCTTTTTGTCTTTTCATCATTCTTTGACCAGAAAAATGAAAACAAATTGAACTACATTGTACGTGGCCTTAAGAAGTTTTAAATAGCCTTAAAACTAAGTGCTGTATCCTGTGTGGTGTGTTTGGTAAATTGTTGTAATATGTCTTTCACATAATACATCAGGATTAGGAAGAAGAAAATATCACTCAGCTTTTCTCACGGTTTATGTTTGTACAGTCATGTTTTAAACAATCCAAGAATGATAAATCATGCTTTATCTGTTATTTTACCAGTAGGCGGCGCTGCTGTCCCCAGCATATCACATCCAAACCGTGGTCTTGTGGTCTTCAGTGCTGAGAAGTTATGTAACAAATTCAACAGTTTGTCCAAAGTTTACAAGGTCTCGCAAGGTCGGTGTGATTACAGGGAACATTTAGACTGATACACACGCCTACATAAAAAAAGATGACAAATTACTGTTTTTTTTGTGAGAAAATGCTATGCTTGTCTGTAAAGTCAAGTGCCAAAATTTTTGAAACCAAGATTGTGCAAATTCTGGACTGAAAATAATCTCGATTATACCAAAACAACATGATAAATAAAGGAATAATTTAACATTTTAAGAAAACTGCTTTTTCTCATTCTTGCTCAGTTGATAGACACCTACAGTGTTGCCAGTTCAGCAACTTTATCACTAGATTTGATAAATTTTTTATATTATATATATTTTTTTTTAAAACTCCTATTTAGCTGTTTTTGATGCCAACTAAAACTCATTTCCCTTAAGGAGAGTTGCAAATAATTGTAGATCCTGTGCTCTCCTCCTGTGGCTGTGTCAGTTGACCAATCAGCAGTCAAATTTTGTTCTAAATAACTTTAACTTGACTACTTAAATCTACAAGATACAGCTTTTGTGAATAAAGCCAGCGAGTGTCATGTGATGAGCCTGCTCAGCTCTTTAAGGTATTAGTCTTATGAAACTACAGAACTTAACAGTCAAGAAGGAATAATTGATCCGATGAGAAAAGAAATGTCAAGCTTCAATGTTGGGGGGGAAAAAAAGTTACACACAGTCGCTTAAAGTTCACAAGAATGAGGTTATTCCACTGAATGCAAATTTGCATGTTTGTTGTTTAAGGACTTTTTTTGTTGGTTCTTAAAACAGAAGTAAAAATGTCTGTACGACGACCCTTACAAATCTTGTACAGAAAACTAAAATGACCAAGTTTTTTGTGTCATTGTTTTCTTTTACATATTCTCCTCACACTGATTTGTCATTATTTGAGTAGTTACTAACTCATGATTATAGTTACTGTCAACGCCGTTAGCCACTATTTACCTGGAGAACACATATTGGATCAAATGCCAGTAAACCCTACAGAAACTGAACTGATTTGACAGTGTTTGTGTGCACACACAGCACGACAAACAAACGTCTACGTCGATCAGTGTTGACAGCAGAGGTTACCCAACTCTGATCTGACCTGACAGACGTTTCCAAATCCAGATGAGTCACCGGTTCGTCAAACTGAACCAGGAGGCTTCAAATGATCCGACGGCAGCGTTAGAGCAACATTCAGCAAGCGGTCTTCACGCAGAGGAAGAAAGATGAAACGACTCAGTTTATTCGTCTGTGTCGCCTTGATTTGTGTGGCCTCAGCCCAGGTGAGTCTCACATCAGATCCCAGATTCTTATTACAATGAATTAAATAATTTTAAAATTTGATAACAGCAAACACATATATTAATGAATTGATGGAAACTTACATTAGCATTTACAAAGCTATACATAAAATATCTGTACTAAATATCCCCTTTTGTGTAGCAGTTATTAGTCATTAGATATAATGTAGAAGTTTAACTTGCTGCTGCAAAGGGCTCACAATATACTGAAAACCATTCAAATTTTGTATATATTTTTTCTGTGGTGCACTCTGTCATTTGCTCATTTCTTCGTCCTATTCCATTGATTTCTTTTTATTTTCATTATGTTTAGTACTAATTTGAAAATGTGTAAATTACACAAACTATGTCAGACTAAAACACATTCAAAATCATATGTAAACAATATTAAATAGTCTCTTAAGTTTTTACTTGATTCTTACTTCTCATACCATTTGCTAACATTGCATTCACCAAATCTATTGTTGCGATTTTCATGTTTGATGATTGAATGCTGGCTGAAAACCTTAATGTGTTTAAAGTACAGCTAAACAAAATTCTAAAAACAAAACAAAATATTTTTCTGCTGGTGCCTAGAACACGTGCGTTTTTGCACTTATCTATGTACGAAGAGACCTTGTACATTTTGTCTTTCAATGATTTTATTGTCTCTTTCTTCGTCACCAGAACACAGTGGTCGACCCCAGAGGAGCTCGTCCGGTGGAGCCCGGCACCCGATCTGAGAAATGTTCCACTCAGAGAGAGTGGCCTTTCTGCACAGACGATGACTGGGTACACAGCTTATTTCATCAATCATTTCATCACTTTGTCCTGTTTCCTCGAAAAGCACAAACTGACCTCAGCTAAAGTTTTAGCCTGCTTACTTAGTCAAATCTCCTGTATTCTGTTCATCTTTCCCTTCCTCCAACAGGGCTATAAATGCCCGTCCGGCTGCAGGATCCAGGGTCTAATGGATAAGTACGACCACAGCCTGTTGAAGAAGATTGAGAAGATCCGCAGCCTCCTGAATCAGAATAAGGCCAAACACCGCTCTGCCGACCAGGTGTCCAAACAGACCTACGACTACCTGAAGGATAAACTCACCACTGATGCTGGTTAGTCTGTGTTTCTGTACTTCCCTTTCCTCTAGTGTTAATTTCAGAGCAGGATTGACTGATTGTCTTTTAGTTTGTTTTTAGAGACGTTCAAACTGTTTTGTTTCATTATACTGAAATAAATGGTATGTAAAGCTATGATGGAGTGCTATTCAATTATGTAAGATTTAATCTAAACCATTTTTATGTATTTGAGAAACAGTTTTTAATCTGTGCTTCTGAAATTGTTGTTCACTGTTATTTAGACTAATTCTGAGTCTTTAATATTAAATTCCAAAGAGTTCTTTTTTAGAAGAGACCAGGTTAATGACCCTGCTCAAGAGTAGCAGCCATTTTATTTTAGATATGTCACTTTTTTGTGCTCAAAAATACAGCACTTCCCTCAGAATGTTTAAACTGAAAAAGGCGTGTTGACTCAACTTAAATTTTTCAGGTCAAAAGTCTAAAAGTCTAAACTGCCTGCATATCATTTCATCCGTTACTGACAATGTGTCCTCTCGTTCTCAGGTGGCGACAACGGCTACTACGACCTGGCTCAGAGGCTGCGTCAGAGTATTACGGAAATGAAGATTAAAATCGACAGTCAGCTGAGGCGCCTGGCCGTCCTGAAAGATCGGGTGAAAGATCAGGTCATCGAGATGCAGAGGCTGGAGGTACGGAGACACACCAGGGACAAAAATACTACAAGTGTATTTATACTCAAGTTACAGCTAACCTTCCTAAATGACAACACATGAGAGCTCTGTAAGTACAGAAGCAATACTGTTAAGTTGTGAACATGCATTTTAAAAATGCATAGTTCAATTTTAAGTCTTTTAAGGCCGGCTAAAGTAAAGTTTAGGTTCAGTTAAAGCTCAGACCAGCTACATTTTGCTTGATCTATCATTATTGATAAGAGTGCTGTTACTGCAGTTTGGTGTTTGGCTTTGTTATATACTAGCCACAAATATGAAATTATACATTTCTACAGAAGCCCTTTTATTTATACTGTGAAACTGTTATTTAAAAGTCAAACTATGCCTTTGTGGGGCAGAGCAGTCCTACAAACTCACCTGTTATTTGTTCACTGTGCATGCCCTTAGATATAACACTACTGTAGCCTGGCTTATCGATTTATTCATTTAAAAGTTTCTGCAGAGTTGGTGCATGTAAATAGGTTTATTTCAAATTCTGTGTCTCTGTCAGGTGGATATCGACATTAAGCTCCGTTCCTGCAAAGGATCCTGCCAGCGCTACTCCGAGTACCAGGTGGACAAGGAGAGCTATGTGACCCTGGACAAGCAGGTAAGGTGCAGTCTCTAGCCTGGTTCCACTGCAGGATGATCGGAGAGCCAAATTTAGGACTTAGCCATAGCTCCTGGGGTTAACTCTTTAGTTTAGTTGACCAAAAAATTTCCGGTCTGAATTTACTAGTATTACATTTTACCAGTATTTAAAATTTTTTGCTTGTCTGGCAAATTGCACAAACTTTAAAATAATTAATTGTTGATTGATTTCATCTTTTATCTTATTTTCAATATTATATGTGATGGGTCATTCCTAAAATTAGGTATCAAAAGTTGTGTGTGTGTGTGAGGGTTAAAACTCTGAACATCCCTACACATTTGTTATGCTCATAGTTGTGATTCATATAAAATAATTTGTTTTGACCACAAACTCACTTTTTCTTTAACACTTTATTCTTTAACAGATTAGCCAGCTGGACTCCCGGTCCGGTCAGAACATTGAGTCTGTGGGAACACTGTATGTGATGAAGAGCAGACCTCTGAAGGATGTGGTTGTGGACAGCATCTACAAATCCAAAGATGTCGACAGCAGAGTGGCAGCACAGCACAAAGAGGACCTGTTCCCTGAAGTGAGTGACACATTACATATCTTTTATCATTTGCCTATACTTGATAATAGAGTCCATTAACTGATTGCTTTTGGTCTTGACAATGTTGAGATAAGAAAAAGATAAAGTCTAATAAATGACTAATTTGATTTCTGGAGTATTGATGTTTATTTGCCAATGAACTGTGGAGATTACAGTTACCTGTAGCTACCAAGCGAAGTAAGCACTGGAATGTCTCTGTGCATTGAAAAAGTAGAGTTGTAAAGGTCTGGGATTGAGTGAGTTCTAAGCACTTTGCCCGATCTCACTGATTATTATGTTTTTTGTCCGATGTTGTCAGAAGATTCTAAAATTCATATTCAGTCTTAACACACCCTACAGAGTATTTAACATGCCTAATCTGCAAGAGTTAGCACTATTCAAAGGATGTTATCTTTTTACCTTTTTGGTTAAATTACGTGGGAACGCCAGACTTGCCACCCCCACATTTGAGGACGTTCCCACTGCTATGACTGCTGATCACACATGAAATGGGATATTATGATCATACATGTGTCCTCTGCTAGGAGATGGGAGGAGGACATGAAGCGCTTACTTACTTAGCTGTTATCTGGTATTTTTGTCAACTGACAATGGAAAAATGAATGAAAAAATCTGAAAGCACTGAGGTTTATCAGCGTTTCCACCCTAAAAAAATTAGGCAGGAACTAGTACAGTAACTTCTAAAGTCGGATCCTCAAACTTAGCTTATTGCATCTATCTGAGGGCACTTCTTTCAGCCATCCTCCCAGCTTTCTGAGAAGCCAGAGGAACAGTATAATGACACTGTCACACATAATTTATTTCCCAAAAACCTTGAGAAAAGTAAGGATCCATAAAACCAGAATGCTGCTAACTCACACAGACATAGGAAAGACACCCATAATTTACCCCGGTGTGATTTAAAGGGGGAATAACAAGGGTATTGTCACTTTCTATTGCCATAAGAAGGGCGGCATGATAGCTCAGTGGGTAGAGCAGTCGTCTTCAAACCAAAGGTGAGTGGTTTGATTCCCAGTCCAGGCAGGCTACATGTTGAGGTGTCCTTGGACAAGGCGCCGATACCCTGATCCTTGGCGCCTCACAAGGGCAGCCTGTCCACAAAGAATTTCTCCAAGCAGATCAATAAAGTATCAATTATTATTATTAATTATCACAAAAACACACGTTATGCTTTCTTTCATAGAACCATCCACATTAATACTTTTCTTCTTTTTCTTTCTCAGGTGAAGACTGTCCAATTAATCCTAGAAGAGGAAGGCTCCAGCTCATCCCCAGCAACCATCTCCAAGGTCCCAGGTACTTCCCACTCTGCTTCTACATCCTCATCAACATCATCCTCCTCTTCCTCCACTTCGTCATCGTCCTCCTCCACCTCATCTAAATCCATCACTGAGCTTGGAGGACGTGGCAATGGTAATTTGTTTGGCGGTGACCTTGAATTTCACAGCCAGCCCAGTACAAGTCACGTTTCCACCAAAACAGTCTCCTGCAGCAGGAGCACCAGGAGGACCATCGTCCACACAAAGGATGGGCCAGTGGAAAAGGTTGAGGAGGTGATTGAGGGAGGTCCGGAGTGCCGGAGCGCTACAGACCTCACAAAAGGAGGAATGAGCTCCTTGTTCCCCACCCTGACTCACACATCCTCATCATCATCCTCCTCTTCATCCGTGTCGACCAAGGCCGTCCACACTAGTGGTACCAAGGGAGGCCTTTTAGAAGATTCCAAAACAGGGTTTGGGGACCCATTTGGCGTCGACCTTGGCGCGTTCCTGACAGACAGTGCGGAAGATGACATTCCTGATATCGACGCCCGCAGTGTGAAGAGCGCTCGTGTCGAGCACCAGGCCGATTATATAGGAAAAGGTACCAAAACACCAGACCAGGAGTAAATTGTGCAAGGCCCAGAGGGGCACATTCAGCTAGACAGCATGCTTTAGCGTCAGCTAGCTTGTTAGCTAGCCTTATGTACCAAAACTATAAAGCGAGCACAGGATTTGTTGTTTGTTGCTAGAGTTTAATGATTTTTTCAGTTGCATTCAGTGTGACTTATTTAATTTAAGATCTACAGTTATTGAGGCAGTTGGTAATGATACAATTGAGCGCTGTCCTTCTTCATGAACAAAAAATATATAAATGTATATATGTTGTCTTTGCTGCTGTTAACAGGGACATAGCAACAATTTTAGAAATACTGACGTCACAAGTTTTTAAAAATTAAAGTTGAAAAGTTATAGTTCTGTTACATTCTATTTCCTTTTTTCTCTTCTTTGAAATTGTCTATGTGCATAGATTTATACAATTTCACATTGTATGCATTTATGTAACAAATTTTGCTCTTTTTTTCAACCTTGGAAGTGCACAAAGTAAACCCTTCTTCGTGTCATAAAATTCTTGTGATAGCTCCAAATGCAGACAAAAATTGGTAGATTGAGGCAGGTGTTAGGGAAACATTGGGAAGTGACTGTTTGACCACTGCAATTCATTTCAGCTAGCCCAACCACAGAACAAGCCGGCCTAAGCTAACTCGCAGTCTGCGGTGTGCCCCTCTCTGTTTGCAGATTGTGTCGAAGCCTACCAGAACCACCTGAAAGGGGAAACAAACGGCCTGTTTAAGATCAAACCCGGCGGCACGGACTCCACTGAGGTAGTTGAGGTTTACTGCCAGCAGGAGGGGTTAATGGGCGGGTGGTTGTTAGTTCAGCAGAGAGAGAGTGGTGAAGTCAGCTTCAACCGCACCTGGGCAGAATACCGTAATGGGTTCGGTTCAGTCAATACGCAGGGCAATGGGGAGTTTTGGCTAGGCAACCAGAACATCCACCTGTTGACTAATCACGATGAAACCATGCTAAAAGTAGAGTTGGAAGACTGGGAAGGGGGCGTAGCCAGTGCTGAATATACAATCAAAGTCGGTTCAGAGGAGGAGGGGTACCAGATAGATGTGTCTGGGTACACTGGGGATGCTGGGGATGCTCTGGTGATGCCCAAGTCTAATATGGCATCTTATGTGTCCCACAACGGGATGAAATTTAGCACCTTCGACAGAGACAACGATAAGTGGGAGGAGAATTGCGCAGAGGTGTATGGGGGTGGGTGGTGGTATAACAACTGCCAATCAGCTAACTTGAATGGCATTTATTACAAAGGCACATACGACCCAGAGAAAAACACACCGTATGAAGTTGAAAATGGAGTCGTGTGGGTGACATATAAACCGGCCAGTTACAGCCTGAAAACTGTGAGAATGTTTATTCGACCGGCTGCATTTTAAACAAACAGAATGTAGGTGAACTTCTTGATTATGATCAAATACTTTTATACACATTTTAAATGTATTGCAATATAGGCAACGGGCATAAAAAAACAAGAGGAGAAGTAGTTTAACAGGAGAGCTAATGATAAAGTTGAGGATAAATATTTGAGGGACAAATATCAAAGTTCTAGACTTTGTACACTATTGATCTTCGTAAATCATTCTGGGATTTCAAAATCATGTCAAACAGTGTCAGGGTGTCTTTATGTGTGTATTTGTTCATACTTAGATTTTTTTTTACCCCACTGTGTCAACAGCATCGACCTGTTTGCTAGAGTTACAAAACCAGTGTTCTTGGAAAACCATGTACTGGCCATTGCTGAACTCTGCTCAATCAATAAAGATCCAGTGTTCACTTCAGCTCCTGTGGTTTGTGGCATTATTTACATTTTAGGATTTTATTTTTTCCAAAAAAACAATAATTAATGAAGCCATTAGGCCATACAAAATCAATACATTACTAAAGTTTTTAACTTTAAACAAAGTTAACTTGAAATATAGTTTTTATAGCGTCAGTTACATTTAATGTAGTCTCCGTAGAAACTTTCATGTTTTATTCATCATATGGCAAAATTAATGTTTTGACTTTGATCAACAGAAAAATACTTTGGCTATGCAAAACATATTGCAGCAAAGTGAACTAAATTACAATAGAGATCACCTATGTGCTGTAAAGTAGACTCAAGTGATTGCATTTTAACTAAACCTGTACCAGCTTAATTTAGTGTAAAGCATTTTGTCACTTGCTAAAACATGCCTTATTTTTATGAGGTAATTTATCAAATTTGCCCCATTTGAATACACATCAAACGTCTATAAAGCTGAGAAGAGGTCAAGTTTGACCCTTCACTTACTTACCTTCAGTCAACTGTAACTGGAAGTTATTACAAAATCGGCACCATCATTTTCATGTATATACTAAAGGTCTGTTCTTTCTGACAAAATCCAGGGCAAAATGTTACTTACAATAAGGTTTGTGTTTATTTTTAGGAATTTTGTTCATCTGTTTTAACCTAAAAATTTACATCCACACTGTGAAGAACTGCCATGAAAAAAATAAATAAAAAGAAACTTTGTAACTTCAACATTAATTACAACTAGTGTGTCATTTTTACATGATGTGGCATTTCAGTAGCCACTGGTTCAAACGACTACAAGACACAAAACACATCTTACCTTTAACACAGATTTTAAATTTGTCTATTTGTCTTTAGATTCAAGTCAAACATTTCTACAAATATTTTACTTACACAGCCACACTGAGAAGGAATATCTGACAATTTTCTGCCCAGCTTTAACTAGAAGTTAAAATAACACATTCCAGTTAATTAGGAATTTATTGTTTTCAAATATCTACCAAATATTAGTCTTTTTCAGACAGTTATTATGACATATTACAAAAAACATTTATGCTTATTTAGGCAGGTTTGGTAGTTTTTACACAAATAATATTTTATGTTTCTAATGTTAATGTTTGAATTAATTTTTGCTAACTGCAGTTCTGTTTTTTTGTGCTTCTGTTTGCAGTTTGCTTGAGGCTGAAGCAGCAGAATCTAGATGGCCGACAGTCTCCCGGCCGCACCTGGACATACAGAGGACAACAGTGTCGAGCTAAATCAGACATCAGTCTGTGTTCAGATGATGACTGGGTAAGAAACATGTAACCCCCCCACACACATAGTGCTGTGCGTCATACAGTAGTCTAATTAAACATGAAAAATATCTCACATGATAAAAGATATTTTAGTCGCCCCCAACCTTCTAACGAACACTTGTGTCCTTCTACATAGGTTTCTAAATGCCCTTCAGGCTGCAGACTCCAGGGTCTGATCTCACAGGTGGAGAGTGAGGTGGAAAGAAAACTGTGGAGGGTGTGTAAGACAGCGCAGATGCATGAAGACGCAGCTGAAAAGTCTGTGATGTCAACAAAACACATCTACAACTCAAACCGCAAAGTCATTGCCAACAGACACGGTAAGACTTTGACAAAATGTAGGCAGAATTATCAAACTAAAGCTGAACTAATCCAAACTGTATTTCATCTCCAGGGCAAGAAATGAAGTTTGTGGAGCATGCAGAGGGATTGTCCAGGAATTTCTCATCACTACTCAAACGATCATCTAGTCTGTCGCAGAAAATCAAGGAGCTACACAGTAATGCTCAGAAACAGATTGAGGAGTTGTATCGAACAGAGGTGAGGCATTTCCAAAAAAAGTGTCAACTAAATGCAAGCAATATCAATAGACATGTAGACTGTCAATATTTCAGGCTGGGTGGGTCAAGATTACTTAATTATATTGAGATAGGCAGTTTTCTTGTGGTCTGGTCTAATCTCTTGACAAATTATAATTTGGTGTTGCTCCTTTTCGTTATTTTTTTTAAATCTTGTTGTATTGTCTGACAAATAATTTTCTTTATTCGATGATTTACCTGAATCTAAGGTTACGTTTTATGCAGACGACATTAATGTATATATCTTATTCTGCCTGATTGCAATTTAGTCTTCAAACTAAACTAACTGGTATCCTGAGTAATGGGCAAAAAACAATCTCCTCTATTGGTTGTTGTCAGTAATGAAATTAATATTTTTGCTAGTAATTTATGGTATCTTCATAGTATTTGAGGTTCTTGATTCTTTAGGCAACTTTGTGGTAGTTTGTCTTTTATAATCATTTGTCGTTCAGTGGCTTGTTGTGGTATGAACAGTATATTAATGTCTCAATGTCCAACTTACGTTACCAGGTAGACATTGACATAAAGCTGCGAGCCTGTCGTGGATCTTGCCATTCAGCACTATCATTCGCTGTCGATCACCCCAGCTATCAGGCACTTCAAACCGACATGGACCAGATGGACAAGACTCTCAACGAGAGACGCAAGGCCGCTATGCCTCCCCGAGGCCTCCCACATATCAAGCTGCAGCCTGCAGATGTAGGTCCAGCACTATCTGCAGTACATAAGACCATTGCAACAGCTCAGAGAGAACTGCTGACCCAGGTTGAGGATATCAAACAGAATCGGTTAGTTCTGGAGGAGTTGTTGGAAGATGCAGATGCAGAAGTTTTTAATCTTACAGAGCTGGACTAGAAAATATTCAATTGAGATGGATTTGACAGTTTACAAAGGAAGTAAGGAAGCAAACTTTTTTTTGTTTTACATTTCAGCAACAAATTTTCACTTTGTATAAAAGGGACCTGTTCAAATAAAGATAATTATTGTTTTCATGTTTTGTTTACAAGATCTATGGTTTACAGAGTGTTTGACATCATGCTCTCAGACTGTGCTGACTGATCACGTTCTATTACATGGTGGAAATCATTTTGTCCAACTGTGCATAACACATGACTCAGGCTGAGAAAGCCATGACTAAAAGAACACTTGCAGTCTTGCTTGTATTTTGGATTTTTCTTTACATTTCATGTAAACATTCAACTGACATTCTCTTTTTTAATACAGTTTAACAAAATAATTTTGTTGAAAACTAAACTGAAATCAAAGAAAAAATACAGTTTTAGTCCTTAGTTTTTGGATGTATTACCCATAGAAAATGTCACATTTTCTATTACAGCTATTTCAGTACACATTTTAGTATATTCTGTCGTTATTAAATTGGTCACGGGTCCTGTCATTTTTAAAGGTAATACATTATAAAAATAATTTTAGTACAACAAAATTAGGCTTATAATACAAATAATAATTTCTCCCCAGTCTTGATGACTATGAATTCAATAATGTTAGACCATTTATTTTCTGAATTTTGAATATCTGAGATATATTTGAGGATATCTGAACACACTCCAATTTCTGTATTTCTTCCTGTGTTATTTATTTCAGTCTCTACCCAAATTAGAAAATACCTTTTGGCACATTGTACATTACTTTCTGTACCCACTGTTTTAGTTCAGTCATCTTGATATTTGTATATTCAGAGATAAGTAAAAAATCAGTAAATGGTTGGTACATGTTTCTTTCATTTTATAGTTATTACTATTATGACTTTTATGAAAGAACATTTAGTCTGTGGTTTTATTTCCAAAAGGGAAACATTTACATTTAAAGTACAATTTATCTGCATTGTGGCACGTTCTTACTTGTCCAACCAAAGTAGCTTCTTTGCACATCTGATGCATTTTTCTGTTTTATTTTGACAACCTGAAATTAGAAGAATTCTCATTTCTGATTCAGTGGCACTTTAACAGCAAAGGAAATAATTAATGTAGTGGGTACTTTGTTTGTCCAGAAGTACATTGAAATAATCACCAGAACAGACAGAAAATATGTTCCTCAATGTGTTTATTGAGTAGCGGAGGACAGTTTTCATCAACTTGACCTGATAGAGCACACTGAAGACTTCACACATAACAAAGTAAGGATGGATCACAACACCTTCACTGATAAACAGTCATATTTTATCTATCTGCAGACATGACACTTTCTTTGAAATTCATATTATACTTTTCACTCTTAGGTTTTAGAAGCTTTGTGTTATTTTTAAAAAATATCATTATCTTCATATTGTGTAGTCTTTGCTTTCCAGTAAATGTGTGTGTCCATTAACATACCAGTTCTGGCTAAAATAAAGAAAACAGTTGAATATTAGTGAAACTTTGACGCTGTTTTGTGTCTATGTTCGGTCCTGAATTATGTTAACACTTTATTGTTTCTTTTATTTTGGCAGTTTCCTGTTATGTGTGTTGACTTTCTTCAACGTGATTATCTGGAGGCAAAGAAAGGCCTAATCTTCATGCTGATGGCCTTGAGTGAATACCAGCTCCCCTTCCAGTTCATCCACACCATGCCATCATCTGTTCCATGCTTCGCCATGTGGCGAGTGTAGGCCCCGCCTATGTAGTATCGGCCGTTGGGATTGGCTGAGTGGCAGCGATTGTACCACCAGCCACCTCCGTCTTCCCTGGAGCACTGTTTAGAGGGATCACCTGGGATCCTGATTCAAGTAAACATGAACAGAAAAGGTGTGAGAGATTTCCAGAATTTTAAAAAGTTCATGAAAGCAAAACTTATCCCAATTTAAGATTTTTTTTTCTTGAAAATGTTAGCAGATTATCCAGTATTTCAGTATTTCTGAATAGAGAAACAGGGATTGTTGTACAAGTATTATGGCTTGTTTGTAGCTTTACTTCAAGTCTGCTTATAGTGTATTTTAAAGTTGGTCAGTACTAAAAGTGAAAAAGTTAGTTTAACCAATAGAAGTTTCTCATAGCTCATGTAACATGTTAGATTTTACTTTGAAGCCTTTACTGCTTATATTTATTTTTTTACGAACAACACTGTTTAAACCAGAAGCCTTCTCACAAAGAAAAAATAAAATGAATGTTGTATACTATATGTCCTTATTTGCCTTCTGCAAAATCTAGTCAAAACATCATGATGGTCTTGACTTCTGAAATTATTGGCAACACAAAATATTGTAAAAGAATCACATTTTTAGTCCTCAGAAGACAAAAGAACAGCACTTTCAGATTATGTTGTTTTTTTGTTTTTTTTACTTAAATTCTAAATTATTCACATAAATATGACTAATTTTTGTAATGATCTTTAAGGCTCTGATAAAGGACAACACCTGTTCGACAGCAAATTATGTATTTTGGATTTGGTTTTTAGGAGTGTAATATATTGAATTACTACATGTAACTCTGTGAACCTGATCAAAAAAAGAAAAAAAGGATACCTACCAGTTGTCATTGTCTCTATCATAAGTGCTGAACATCATGCCATTGTGTATGGTCATGGTGCGGTTTACACCAAACAGCTGTAAGGCTCCTTCCAGTAAACAGTTGCCAGCGTTACCAGAATATCCATCAACTGATAGCACGTAGTTGGACGTTTCTGTTTGGACGGTAAACTGGCGATACTGGGCGTTGACCTAAATAAGAGTTAAAACAATTTGAGTGACATTCCAAACACATTTTGACAAACAGTGTAAAAAGTGGAAAGTTAATATTTAACTTTAAATTGTGTTTATTACTGCTGATATTTGCTAATTACAAATAATATCTTGGCAAACAGTAACATTGCATACAGAGTGTTAAAGTGTCATCATTCAACAGTGTTTGAAGACTTCTGCTGTAGTTAGAAAGCTTGAGGGCTCACCTTGGCTCCTGTCCAGTCCTGCATCTCTATTAGAACCTCAGTGGGACCCGTCTTGGTCAACTGACTAATGCGGTCATTGCCCAGCCAGTATTCACCTATCACAGGATGAGGAAGAAATGTATGTTAGTCTATAATAATTATCTATAATAATGGTGAATATGTGTATTCAGATAATAGCTGAAACCATTTCAACGCAATCTCTTGTTTGTCATACAAAAGTCGTACCAGGAGTCTCACAGTGACCCTTGCCAGAATCAAAGGCAATGTTTCCAAATCCACGTCGATATTCATCCCAACGACGGCCAAAGTCAACACTGCCGTCAAGCCTGTTCTGGATGAGAAGCCAACCTGGGAAAATATAAGAAATGCACTTGAATACACCAAATCCCAGACAGTTAAAAATCATGTGATTTTAATTTAGATTATTTTTTACCTCCATTCTGTGTGGTCTGATCACAGTAGACCCTGTACGGCTGAGTAGAGGCATCAGGCCGGACCAGGTACATTTGGGAGTCTCTTCCTCCACGACGGAAGATGTCCTCACACTCCTTACCTGAACCACACAAGAGAAGATGTGTTTAGAGCTTTACTGATTTTTAGTTTTGCCTTCATAAAAAGGAAAATTATTAGATGATTTAATAATTTCTCTTCTCATCCAATGTTGTGGTCAGTAACAAGTAGTAGTAGTAACAAATACTACACCAACTCAAACTTTTTTGGTGAACAGCTGATATTTTCCTTAGACCACTGTTAGTTATTACTGCTGTTAGTTATTCTAACAGCTAATTTCCTTCAACACTTTAATATAGTTGGGTATATGAACCGTATATTGAACATTGCAGCCTGTAGGGGGCATTACACTTACCAGACACCACAGGTATGGGACACTTGGTCTTGCACGGCTCCTTGCAGTCCTCTTTCTGGGTCTGGATGGCCTTCTCCAGCTTCTGGATCTTCTGCTTGATCTTATCTAGAACCCCCTGCAGCCATAATACAGTATACAGTACATTACAATAAGGGTATTTGTAGTATTTTTTTGTTTTTCATATTGTGTAAATTTCAGTTTCTGAGATTGATTGGCACACAGTTTTAGATTTTCCAAGATGATGCTTGATGTTTTTTAATTTACAAATAGAAAATACCCACATAATTAGTAAATAAATAGTAACAGTAGTAATAAGATGGTTTTGATGTGACTGTGATAAGGAATCATAGAAACAGGATCTTCATATTTTGTCTGAAATTGACTAATAAAATGTTTCCTCCATCTTACCTGTAGAACTCTGATGTTGGACGGGAAGACGGTGTCCACTGTCTCCTTAATATAGATATGTTGTTCCTCCACTTTCTCAGTGTAGTCACTTACCACCCTGCTGTTGTCTAAAAGGAGGAAGGGAATTATGGTTGAGATTAGGGGGCGATGCAAAAAGGAAAGTTGAGATTCCTCATATACATCTATGTATTTTTATGTTAATTCCAAGTCTCGCTGATATTTAATGTAGTAACATACTGCATATAAGCTCTAGGGTTTGTTTTTTTTTACTATTACATTACAATATATGTTAGCATGTGTGTGCATTGAACACTGTTTTGTTTTTCTGGCAAAGGATCCATATTTTTGACTATAAAGTCAACGTCAGAACATACACCGTTGATGATTGTTGATACTGAGTGAATACTATTAGTTTCATTGTTTTTGGCTTGGAATAACAATTTAAAGAAAGTTCAGTTTTGACTATTGAAACTTGAAGTTTCAGATGGCCAAAATTATCATGGACTGCTAAAACCACACTTTACCATCATAAATATTTTTGTCTTTCTCACAATTTATGCAACACAACTCCTCAAGTAAGTTTTGTTATTGGTCTCACCGGTGACGAGTCTCTGCCTCTCCCTCAGAGAGTTGGACATACTTATGACATAGTTGTAGATGGTGTTGGAGGATCTGGACAAGTCCTCTACTTGGGGCTTAAGTTCATTAATGCTCTATGAGAAAAGGATGCAAATACATATAAACAAAACTCAATCAATCCCAATGTTGTCTCAATGATAATTTAATAGATATCAAGTCCAGGTATTTTCACTTTTTCTGTCTGATTTGTGGTTGCTACAAGTGCTCTGTGATAAGCATGGCAAAAAAAAAACATGGTCATAAAACAACAGAAAGATTTACCGTCTTGACATTCCGCTCTTGCTTCAGCAGTGCAGTCTTCAGCTCACAACCCGTGGGGCACAACACACCCTGATGGACAGCAAAATATCTGATTAGCTGTGTTTCAGTGACTAAAACATTAAAATTCTAAATTGGCACCAACCATTTCCCCTTGTTTTCATTGAGATAAGGTGTGTAAAACCAGTGGTTGTCTCATAGTGACCATGTGCTGCTGCTGTCCTACCATCTTCTCATCGGCATATGTGCATCCTCCGGCCTCTGGCTGCTCCACCTTCTCCTGTGCCTGAGGTCCTCCAACTGGAGCTGGGGTGGGACGGCCACGGTACCTGGAAGAAGAGTGAAAGACAATTCACTAACATGTTAGACACACACTGAGGGGAAAGTGATCTCTAACATTTAATCATGCTAGTCCACCATGTTGGCCCCATAATACAGCCTGACAGAGCTGCTGACACAGTTGCAGACTTTAAATAAGCAGTCAGATACTTTTGGTTATTTGTTCACAGTGGTAAAAAATAACTAATTACATTTTACTCAGGTACTTAAATTTTGAAGTACTCATACCTGATTTAAATATACTACAGTACTGAACTACATTTGAACATTTGAAGGAAGGAAGAAAAGAAACATTTTGTACTCCACTACATTATGTGAATTTTTTTCAATAATACTAGTAAAGATGTAGTTTTCTTCAGAAAAATCTGATTTTACAATAAAATATGAAAATCTGTGTAATTATCATGACAATTTATACAATAAAAAAGTATATAAAGCAGTTGGCTCCACTTCAACCAGCTTCAGTATTATAATACTGCAAACTCAGTATAGGAATAATACAAAATGTACAACAAAATACAAAATTTGCTCCCCATTAATAACTTTTACTTTTGATACTATTAATAAGCTTCATATGCTGTTACTGATACTGTTATTATTTATTAAATAATGAATTTTATGTTACAGCCCATTGCTACTTTTATTTAGATAAAACATCTCTGCATTTGCTGTATAAGAATTAATTATTATTTTTGCTTTTATTCATTCTTTTATCAGGTTCCTGGTGTGCAAATGTACCTGCCACCACCACTGACTGGTGGTGGTACATAGCGGGTGGGGCTGTAGGTCTCTCTGCCCTTTGTTAGTGGACGGTGACCTCGAGCATCGACAGCCTTGGTGCGTGGAGAAAGAAGGAGCAGAGAATTGATGAGACAATCAAATAAAATACCAAATTAAATGAAATACATGATACAATTAATGACATAAACACCAAATGATTTAAGTTTCACTGCTCTACGTACAGTTCCGTTTTCTGGTGCTGCGTTTGTGGTGTCCTGTGGAAGATCATAGAAAATAATTTTAAAATTATTGTTTCTTTTTTAAAGAACTACTCTAGATACTTTTGGTGCTACTAATTACACAGCTGTGTGACATGTTAACAAAACTATTACTACTACATATATCTAATGTAATAAATTATGTTGAACTTAATCAGTTAGATTAAGTTAAATTGAACCAGTGAACCGAGTTCCACAAATTTTAAAATGTTAACTGCAGTAAAAAAAAATTGAAAGTGCTTTTTTAACATTAATTAATACATAACATACATAAAATCATCTTTCTGATTTCAGGCATAGAAAAAACTAATTGAACAAACTGTCTTACAGTAGTATAACATGAAATATAATATGCAATTTTTGTGACAATTTTGAAGAGTCCTGAAATATTAAAAACTATGACTCTCTTAGAATCAATCTGAAATATTCTGAATTTTTTGAATGTATTAATGTTTTAATTACTTCATTAACATTCCCTTGATATTCAATCTGATGTAATCTTTGGAATCTGGCATTTAATGTTGTTCTCTTTCTTATTTTTAGTTGAATTCCATATTAATTTCATAAAGTGAACACACTCACCGTCTCATCATCGTCATAGTCTGTATCACCCTGTGCCCAGGCTGCGTACACACACAGATAGAGTAACAGCAGCTTCCTCATCGTCCACGGCTGATAATGTTATTTTTTTTATCAAACACTTCTTAGTCCCTCCTCTGTCTTCAGTGTGCCTTCTTCTGTGCCTAAAACCTGATTCGACCAGGTTTTTATCCTCTGTCTCTCCGTGTGACTGGAAGTCCTCCCACACTTATTGATCTGCAAAAATCGGTCAGTAACTGCTGGGACAGTTTACTCAACCTGAGTCACAGCGATTCACACTCGATCTGGAGTTTGTGCAGGAACAAAAGGGCAAAAGGACTTAAATGTTTACTGATTTGTTTACAGAATTTGGTAAAAAGATATGTAAGCAGTTTCCAGAGCAAGATAAACTTGTTTTTTTCTGTCATCCGCAGACATATATTTTTTTTACTTAGTGGTGGCTGAGTGACATCACATCTCCAAATGTAAAAAAGTTTTTAGTTTTGTTCATCATTAAGCAAGATCAGCATCAAACATTCAGCTGGTTAAAATCTGGGGACCTCTACAGTTTTTACAGTATAGTTAAGTATAATAATTCCAGTATTTTAGATCAAGTAAGATGAAATCTGTCAGACAAATAAATAAAGGATTCAGTATTTCTCAATCCGAATTTAATTCATGGCAGTGTGGACAAAACTGGGAAATTACCTTCAACCTTGCTCATGGCTTTGTCATATTTCTAAAACCCTGATTGCTTCATGACAGTATGTATGATCATTAATATAATTGTGTCCACACATTTAGCTCTGACTTGAGTCTGCTGCACATCAAAATTGAATGCCTTTGAAAATACAGTGAAATTTCACTGAACAGCTTTTATGTGAAGATGTTACTGTGAATTTGTCACTGTCAGGAAATTAGCACCATGGAGCACCTTATGTTTGTTTGAGTCCAAAAGGCTACGTTATGAAATCAGGCCTCAACACACGAACATGTGCAAACACAAACTTGTATTACTAGAGTAGTGTGGACTTTTCCACATACATAGTCCATATTTTCTTTATTGTGACACAAATGTGACCATGACTTCATAGTTAGGTGAAACAGTTTTTAAGAATAAAGAGGCCTACTGTGACTTCAGATGTATTTATTTTTTGCAGGTGGATAAGAGAGAATTCAACCACATCTCGGTAGGCACAAAACTAACCTCTAAAAGCTATGTGTATAATATCTACTGGTTACAAAAACATGGAAAAATAGAAACAAACAATAGGAAACATTACTCCACCTCTGTTGTCACACATAGCCTTGATTTCTATTTAGGGTTTTACATTGGATGGTCAGGTGGAGTTAAGATGCTCTTGGCACAAACAAAAGGGAGAGAGGCGGTGCAGGAGCCGTGGAACCACTTCAAGTCATCTGCAAGACAAAAGACAGAACTTTTTCTTTCAAGTTGTAAATAGAAGGAAAATTTTTGTTGTCCTATGATACATTTTAGATAGATAATAGATAAATAATAATTTAATTTAACTATGGGGACAAACAAAGTACCACACAGGGTTGGGGCAGTTTACACTGCTAGTAACCACTGGATAAATATAGCAAAGTGTGTGTGTGCATGTGCGTCTTTTCTTACACTCATAGTTCATCCTCAGACAGTTCTTCTTCTTCTTGTCATGCTTATCATGGTTGTCGTGCTCGTCATCATCTTGGTCGTTCTCATACCAGTTTTCATAGTCAAACTGGGAGCCATCACTCCACATCCAGTATCCAGGCTGCGACACAAAGATTCATCCATAAGTAAACACGTTTATTGGTCAGCAATATAAAAGTTTGAGAAAATATTGATAAACTTGAGTATCATGATATTACATTTCGTGTGGTATTGTATCAAGTCTCAAAAACACTATAGATTTTTAAATAAAAGTTTAAATAAAAAAGATTTATTTTGTTTTAGGCTTAAACCCCAAGCCACTAGATGGCAGTGTTGTATAAGCAAAGTTAACTTTTTTGCCCATATGCATTATAGTGGTGTGTTACCAAAAATAGTATTTTTTTTTTTATTGTAATGCATTGCTTACAGTAACACACTATATTATAATAAATTGAATCATATCCCCTGTATCGTGATAAAGTATAGTAAATCTAAACATTTCCATACATGTATGGCATCAAAGCCACCAAGCCAGGTTTGGGGAAAGTTGTGGGTGTCTCCTCTGGTCAAAGACATGATGAAGCGATTCCCCTTTTCACAGTGGACTGATGCCAAGTTGGCTTCTTCAAACTCACAGTAAACCTGGAGGAAACAAGAGAAGAGAACGAGATTCCACACTTTGTATTAATTACAGCATACTGTAAAAACCCAAGTCATCAGTATGTGATGTGCAAGTTTAGTCCTCATCCTTCTATTAGTCCTCACCTCAGCATCTATCCATGTCTTTGGAGTGTGGATAAAGATGAAACACCGGTTTCCAAATTTAACCCAGCCTTTGGGGCACTCGTGGGAGTCTTTATCTACCAAGAAGATGTTTTATATATTTAACTGTCAGTCAGTCGTTTAAAAACTGCAGTCATCAAATAGATTCACTATTATTTCAGTGTGATTATATGTGAACATTATGAGCTTTAGAAAACTCGCCTAATTTTGTTGCTTTAATCAAAGGATTGTACATCTGAAGAACGACAAAGAAACTTCATGTTTGGGAACCTCAAACCCAAGGATGAGTAGCCACTGCTTATGAAGTGGATAAAAGATAAAAAAGGTTTTTATACAGCTAATATGCGATATGTCACCACAGTCGACACATGGGGGACTCGTTTCCTCTTCACTGCCTGCAGCATTACATACAAAAACATACTTTTTACAAATGAGTTTTTAAAAACTACCTGCTTTGTACATAAAAAAAAATTACTGGTATTACTGGATTAATTTTACTGGTGCTTTGCTCTTATTTATTGTTGAAGTTGGTGAAGCTGGTGCTAATTTTATTTGAATTTCATTATTATTTTAACATTACTGTTTACATACTTGCTTTATTTTGTTACTTAAAGGATTTTTACATTTGAGGAAACTTGTGTTTATACTGTAGACTTACATGTGTTTACAATATACATTTTTAAGGTCGTTTGTAAAAACAAGCTATGCCTCTAAAATAACCATCTAATGTTTTTACAGTCTCTTGTTAGACATTATTGTTAAATGGCACCAGATTCCATTTAAAATTTGCTCAAGTGTAGATAAATTGTTGTGACAAGGAATCAGCTTATAAATGTTTAACTGCTCTAACATACATGCATTTTACAACTTAGAT
The DNA here is from genome assembly GCA_032362345.1 of Sandelia bainsii. Lineage (NCBI taxonomy): Eukaryota > Metazoa > Chordata > Actinopteri > Anabantiformes > Anabantidae > Sandelia > Sandelia bainsii. The sequence continues at coordinate 1,769,404 of JAUMHL010000011.1, forward strand.
ATTTGTAACATGTTTAGTGATATCATTTATACTGTTTGAACAATTGGGACAAACTTCTAAGTGTGTGAGCCAGGTAATAACAAAGTCAAAGGTGACACGAGCTGGCCCTCACAACAGTTAACACATACCTGGTCCCTCAGGCAGAGTTTCTATGTCCTCTTCGCTGCCTACAGCCTGGCCTGTAAACGCATTAATTTAGTTATTAGATTATCTAAAACAATTAAAACCAACAGAAAACAAGAAAAATAAACAACATGTTTTCAACACAATAAAAGCACAACCTCATCTCTGAAAAAGTGAAATGAGCTAACACACACGATTCAGCACTTAAGAAAAATTAAGCTTCATGTTGGACAACAACAACAAAACTGTCACACACACATCACCACTCACCACAGACAGGTTGACGTCCTGGT
>JAUMHL010000011.1:1769919-1783847 GCA_032362345.1 Sandelia bainsii
AATGGACAAGTAAGACAAAAAGTACTTTAAATTGTATTTAGAGATTAAATTATGAGTTATTCCGCATAGATCTGTTCACATCACAGCTTCACAGTATAAAAATTAAAGACAAATTAAGGTTCATGTTTCAATCTCACACACGTCATCACTCACCACAGTCAGGTTGAGTCCCCGGTGACGTAGTTGTGTTTGAAAGCATCTTTCCACTGATGATGTCGACACACCAGCAGGACCCAGTCGATCCTAAGCACTGTTTCGGGAGGAAATTCCCGTTGGAGTCACACTTTGGACAGAACGATCCGGGCAAGTTGCTGCAGTGCTGCTGCTCCTCCTTGCAGAGGCCTGTGTGACAGTTCAACAGTTCAATTATTTTAGTTAGAAAAGTGCACTTTTAGTACTCATCACATTATGTCACTCTGTCACCAGCTTTTACTGGTGTAAGCAACATTTTATTTTGAAGCTGGTTAATGTGGTGATAATTTTAATATTTTATTTTCACTTAGATAGTTAAACTACAGCAAAGCAGCAGAAGACGTGAAGTACAACTAGCTCAAAACTGAAGTTATATGTAATACTTAAATGTACAATGTTCTCCATAATCACTATGACAAAGGCCCATTATTTATCCACTTGCTTCTGCTTCTGATATTTTCATACATTTTTGTTATACTATGTAGAAATTGTTTTTATATCACACATAGTCTCTCCATTTGAGAGTTCTTCATTTTCAAGTTTGTTCATAATAACTGGAACACTGCAATGCCATGTAAATGAAAGAGGTCATGTTTGAGTGCTGAATATCTGGTGCAGCCATCTTAGCTTGTGCTTGTTTTCAGGGCTCTTTTTTTTCCAGTTGGCATCGTCAGTTGCGATCAGTTTGGGCGACAACAAAAGGTGTAAAAAACGTGACACACGTGCCGGCACTCACCACAGTCAACACATACAGGACCTGGTCCTTCAGGCAGAGTTTGTATGTCCTCTTTGCTGCTTACAGCCTGGCCTGTAAACACATTAATTTAGTAATTAGATTTTCTAAAACTATATTATTAAAAACAATAGAAAACAAGAAAAACAACATTCTTTCAACACAATAACCCAGAACTTAAGAAAAATGAAGCTTCATGATGGACAACAACAACAAAACTGTCACAAACACATAACCACTCACCACAGACAGATTGATTCCCCGGTGACGTGGTCGTGTTTGAAAGCGTCTTTCCAGTGATGATGTTGACACACCAGCAGTACCCAGTCGATCCTGAGCACTGTTTCGGGAGGAAATTCCCGTTGGAGTCACACTTTGGGCAGAACGCTCCCGGCATGTTACTGCAGTTCTTCTGCTCCTCCTTGCAGAGGCCTGTGTGACAACAGTTCAATCAGCATTTTAGTTAGAAATGTACTTAAGTGCTCATCACTACTGTATGTGTCACCAGGTTTTCCTGGATTATGTTTCCTGCATTAAGGTGTAAGTAGCATTTTATTTTGAAGCTGGTTACTGTGGCGCTAATTTTAACACTTTATTTCCAATTTTGATAGTGACAATCTTTGGGACAAAGGCCAAGAATTTATCCACTTGTTTCAGTGCTCGAAATTATGAGATTTCTAACAAAAAATTTGTTCATGTTCTCAGATTATAATGAATAAAAGGTATTTTTATGCATTTTGCTTATACAATGTAGACATTATGTTAATCCATACAGTCCTTCCATTTGAGGGTTGTTCATTTTCTTTTTCTTATAGCAAAATCATATGTTCCAGGGCACACTCTCTTTTCATATATTTTTGTTGTACTATGTAGAAATTGTTTTTCTATCACACATAGTCTCTCCATATGACGGTTGTTCATTTTCAAGATTGTTCATAATAATTGCAGCACGGCAATGTTATGTAAATGACAGAGGTCAAGTTTGAGTGCTGAATATCTGGTGATGTTCGGTCAGGTCTGCACTGCAGCCATCTTTTTTCAGCAGGCATGCTCACGTTAGAGAACTACAACATAAAATGTCACACACACATCAGCACTCACCACAGTCAGGTTTAGTTCCTGCTTTTTTACTCGTGTTTGGTATCACATTTCCACTGGTGATGTTGACACACCAGCAGTAGCCAGTCGAGCCTAAGCACTGTTGCGGGAGGAAATTCCCGTTGGTGTCACACTGTGGGCAGTACGCTCCAAAAGAGCTGCTGCAGTTCTGCCTCTCGTTCTCACAGCGGCCTGTTTGGAGGGTGGTGTTGAAAGGGAGGGCGCGGCTCAGGGTCAAGATCATGCAGAGTGTTACAGACACACCAAGTACCTTCATGGTGACAATGACGGTTACGATGACGAGGCAGCTGATCCTGACAAAACACAGGTTCAATCTCTTCTGTTTCAGAGATACAGTTGTCATTTGTATTTTTTCCATTTTCCTCAACTAGATAAAGTTGTAAAAATTTTTCATGTATTGCTCATACATCTGGCCTAAGAACGTAGCATCAAAATAACAACAATAACTACAAAGCATAAACAGACAAAAAAAACTGTGTCAACCCCAAGTAAAATGAATTCAAAATAAATAAATAAAACAACTGCAGCAATAAATAAAATAGTTAAATGAGCTACACCTTGAAGAGACTTTAAGTAAAATTAAGCACATTATGTTGATTATACGTAAAAGTAACGTTTTGAATGAATGTAGGTCTTATAGTTTTTACTCCGTGTTATTGACAGTTTTACTCAAGTAAAAAAATAGTATTTGGTCTACTGCCAATACGAATGTTATAAAGAGAGGATGGAAATAAGATCTTGCAAAGGAGAGTTTGATCTCAATGAGATTCTCTAACTAAATAAAGCTTTACTAAGACATGATGGAGGGCCCCCAGCTGGGTTTACTGAGAACCCCCAGTCACTAACTTCCAATTTCAGGTATTAACGTTTTGTCCTTTAAAGAACAAAATGCTTTCTTCCCTGGGAAAAAATTAAAGTGGCCATAATCCAGGCAGAAATTACAATACAGTTAAAGTTATAAAACAAATGCATAGTATATAAATCTGATTTTCTATTACACAACATTTATTTTTATTGCTTTTCCAGTTATACAGAACTGCAATTTGCAAAGTGTTTAATGTGTGCACTTAAAGTCAAATATCTGCTTGCTCTGATTATCCTTTACATGATTATACATTTCTCAAAATATAATCTGTACTTGCCAAAAAAGTGTTCAAGATATTTGATTATGTGCTGAGCACTAACACAAATATAATCCCATATTCATCACCCTAATATTAATGATTTTCATAAAAATCCAAAGCAGACTCACTTTTCTTGAGGTTCAGCTGATGCGTTGAGCCACATATGTCAGCGTCTGCTGCTTCTCTGTTTTGTATTCTGCAAATACGTCTACTGTCATTATTTAATTTCCCATGACACCGTAGCTTTGACGTCAAATGTTAGACTAACAATAACTCCGATCAGCAGATCTTATACATTTATTGTATAGCATCAGTCGAGCCCTTGTGTATTCAGTTTCTCACTATTGTGATGATGAGTTTTGGGTTACATCACATATTTGTTAGTCTTTCAGTTTCGAGTGTCTCAGCTTTCTGTTTTGTTTGTACCTTTATGTTTTTCAGGTTACTTGTAACTTTAGGTTTAATAGAAACATTTAAAACAAAGAGGTCGATATGTATATGTTTGTCATCTAAAACTGTTCTTATTTTACAACCTTGTATAGTTACAATCTCAGTTACTCTCTTGAAAATAGAAACTGAGGAATTTGAGACTGGATATTCACCTCATAGAATATTCAGTGTCTCTGTGTTTCTGAGTATCACACTTAAAACCTATATTTCCCGAATTACTCATTAAGAACTCATAATAATAATTCTAACACATAAAGTAACAGCACAGAATGTAACTTAAAAATGTTATAAGGCTTAAACGTGTTCATAATGACATGTAAATGTAGTGACACAGCTTTCAGATTGCCTAGCAGGGATCGAACAAGACAGCTCCCAGGCAGACATAAGATACAGCTCTGGAAAATATTAAGAGACCACTGCAAAATTATCAGTTTCTCTGGTTTTGCTATTTAAAGGTATATGTTTGAGTAAAATCAAGATTTTTGTTTTACTCTATAAACTACTGACAACATAACTCCCAAATTCCAAATACAAATACTGTCATTTAGAGCATTTATTTGCAGAAATGAAAAATACCCGAAAAGGTCCAGTGTTTTCAGACCTCAAATAATGCAAAAAAACCAAACAAACAAAACAAGTTCATATTCATTTTTACACAACACATTACTAATGTTTTAACTTAGGAAGTGTTCAGAAATCAATATTTGGTGGAATAACCCTGATTTGCAATCACAGCTTTCATGCAATGGTCTTTTAATTTTTTCCAGAGCTGTATATTGCTACCAGATTACACCAGACAGAGGATGAATGAATGAATGAATGGTGTAAACAAACCTTTCTGTCCTGAGTTTCGCCTCTCAGGGTGCATGATGGAGGCTGGTGGATCTATATGCAGACTGAGAAAAGACTCCAGCTCATGTAAAATGATGTAATAATGGAAAAAACAATTGTATACACAGTTTTTTCCCATCTCATTTAGCTGAGGATATTTAGCTGCTCACAAAGGATAAGTTGGATCGCAGTAAGGTTGAGATCCAGCAATTGTGCTGGCCACTTGATTATAAGAATACCGGTTGACTGCTTCATCCCTAAAAGGTTTCTGCATAGTTTGGGCTGATAATGGGCTCCAATCAAACGCCGCCCACAGGGTACAGCACAGCATTGCGGCATCCTTCTTCAAGACCCCTTTTATACCCGCCAAATCTCCCCTTTTACTACCCCCCACCAAAGAAGCCCCAGACCATCACATTGATAATGGTTTTCTGTATTTCTGTGGAGATGTTTCATTTAACACTGCCATTTCTAGCTATTATGGTACTTCACATTAAAATTAACAATGTGTACACTGTATTTCTGATAAGTCTGATTTTTTTAATGGACAAAAAACAAGTGAAACAAGACTGACCCCCCTTTTTTAGGGGCTCAAAAAATGTGACAATGCAGTTTTAGTACATATGATATAATAATGAGCTGCCTGAAATGTGCATAGACATCATCAGGTGCTGGGTTTCTTCACATTTTGATTAATTTGTCACACAAACCTTCAGTACTTCACAGTTTGGTGCAAATACTTTTTTAATTGTTTTTTTATTGTTCATATGTTTCGTGATTTTTTTATTCATGTTATGATTACAATTCTTACAGCACGCTTCATTGTATTTACTTAATAACGTGGAGCTCATATGCTGATCCAGTGATTTCAGCTGAATTGATCCTTGCAGGTGAATTAAGGAGAACTGAACCACATCTGGACAGATACATAACTAAACTCTAATCTATTTATCATCAAAACGAGGACGATGGGAAATGTGTAGTCTAATATGCCTTCTTGGCACAAACGAATGGGAGTGAGTCGGTGCAGGAGGCATAGAACCACTTCAAGTCATCTGCAAAACAAAACACAGACATAAACACGACTTCCTGGATTTCAAGATGTTAATACTGTACAAAGAAAATGTTGATAGTGCCTCTCAAATTATATCCGATTCTTTACAGGTTTTAGAGTTAGCCTAAAATTTAGACTGAAAAAGACTTTTTACCACTTGTATCATTTATGTTGTCACTGCCTTCTTCATGTTGAGGCTTTTTCATGACTGATATATTTTCGCGCTCTGATGTTACTTCACCACTGAAGCATTTGTGTTTGTTAATGTGTAGGTAGCATAAATAAAATAAGTTAACTAAGTGGACCTCAAACAAGTCAGTTTTGTTGCCCTTCTGTCCACAGAGATGTCAGTACGTGTGACTACATCCAGATTTGATGTAGCATTGCATAAGAAAGCAGTACTACACATGGTCGCCTTAAGTTCACCTGACTGCTACTAGTGGAAAGTCAATTCTACCTGAACACGTCTTTATGAGCAGAGGTAGTTACTTCATAAAGTGTATTTATACTGCACAGCAAATGCACTCTCAGAAAAGAATTAACTCAATGTTGACACAGCATTTAATATGTGTTTGTTCTGTAATGCATGTGCTGCAATATTTAGAACTGTGATTAAACATAACAGTGTGTTCTCCCTGATTTCTCGACCATTAGTCCTGGACACAAAAGATGGGAGTGGGTCAGTTGTTCTTTCAAGTCTGAAAACTGTTTAGTATCTTGCTATGTAAGGCACCCTGAGATAATGTTTGTTGTAATTTCAAATTATTATTGTTCAAATTGTTATTGTTGCATCAATTTCAAAATTATTTTTTTTTTATTTATTGTACCTTTTCTCAGTTTAAACATTTGATGTTTTATATGTCTTATTGTGAATAAGGTATGGGTTTATTAGACTCGGTTTTCATGTTGATTTTACACAGTGTTCCAACTTTCATTATACAGCTGGGTGAGATTTACTGTGGTTAAAAATAGGCTGAATTTTAAATGTATGAATGCAAGTGTGTGTTTCTTACATTCATAATTGATCCTCAGACAGTTCGTTTTCTTTCCCTCTCTGTCTTTTTTGTCATGGTCATGGTCATGGTCGTTGTCATCATGGTGCTCATTTTCATCATTTTGGTCATTGTCATCATCATCGTGGTTGTCATCATGGTCTTCATTTTCATCTTTATGGTGGTGATCATCATCATCATCATCATTGTTGCCATAGGAGTGCTCATACCAGTTGTTATAGGTAAAGTCAGAACCGTCACTCCACATCCAATATCCAGGCTATTCATAGAGAAAACACACATTCTTACATATGCTGAAGACACGTAAATAAATACATTATATGGCTGACAACTGAGCTAAACACTTAAGTTCAACCATACTTATACTTCACATTAACTGTGTGAGTTTGTTGTAGTATATTGCAAATGCAAATCTTTGTGGTATGAAGTATGTAAGTGTGTCATTTCAAATTAAATTTGATACTATCTTATATTTACTATTACTATCAAGTGTAATTGCCAGTTGGTGACATTTGGGAATATTAAAAAATGTGATAAAGTCTGGAATTGTATTGCATTTGACAATAATATTAACTAAATCAAACTATTTTCATACATGTACGGCATCAAAGCCACCAGTCCAGGTTTCAGGGAAGTCGTGGGTGTATCCTCTGGTCAAAGACATGATGAAGCGATTCTCGTCTTCGTCATGGATTGACACCAGGTTGGCGTCATCGAACTGACAGTAAACCTGGAGGAAACAAAAGAGTTAGAAACATATTTCACTGAGTATGTAATGGGATACAGGGCTTCACATTTTAGTCCTTCTCCTTCCATCAGTCCTCACCTCAGCTTCAATCCATTTCTTTGGGGTGTCGATGAACATGAAACACTTGTCTCTGAAGCTTGACCACCCGTCTGGACATTTCCCACCTAAAATAAATATACTGTTAATAAAAGGAAAACATTTGATGTAAATGTACAACACTACATCCTAAATTGCGATGGTGTATAAAGTTCAAGTACCTCAGCTTTGTAGTCAAGTACAATGCTTGAATAAATGTACTTAGCACTGTTCAAAAATGTATTAAAAAGTAATGTTTAGTGTACTAGAACAAAAACCTGTAAAAAGGGGACACACACAATATCACTCACCACAGTTAACAGGCATGACTCCCGGTGGTGTATCTGTGTTTGGTATCTCCTCTCCGCTGATAATGTCAACACACCAACAATGCCCTGTTGACGCCCTGCACTGTTGCGGGAGGAAGTTCCCATTGGCATCACACTGCGGGCAGAACTCTCCAATCAGACCAGTGCAATGCTCCATCTTGTACTTGCAGATGCCTTTAGCCTCCCCGGTGCCCATGAGGTAGGTGGAAGGGGGGTGGGTGGAAGGGGGGTGGGTGGAGTTGTATGGGTAGGCATGGCTCAAGGTCACAATGGTGCAAAGTGAGAAAAACACACTGAACTTCTTCATGTTCATGAAACTGACGAAGCAAGTTGGGTCTGTCAAACACAGGAGGATTAGTAGTATTAGAAACACATGTTGGGTGCATCCCAAGTCTTTTATATGCATATGACATTTTGATGGTAAATGATCATTCAAACTTAAGTGTATAAATGTTTTTTTTCTTCTATTTTCACTGCTCACCGGCATTCAAACTAACAGTTTTACCAAATGCACAAATGCACGTACAGAATTTCTTGTGGAAATGGTGGAAGTGAATAAATTTTAAATTTATTTCAATGTATTTACGAAGCACTGAACATTTGCTTGCTTGCTCAAATTATTCTTGTTCCTAAATATATTATGAGCACTTGCAAAAAATGTGAATGAAACATTAGACCATACAAAAACATAATTCCGTTTATAATTAACACCTAATAATTCTGCTGTTTTAATAAAATAATATATATAATTTTCTTTTTAAAAACTCCAGAAAAGACTTACTGTATTTCAGGACGAGCTGGTGTGTTGTGGCGGACTCTGCTGATTCTTCACCTTTTATCCTGCAGTTAACTGATACTTTTGCTGTGTCATTATTTTATTTCCCACGACTGCACTGTAGTTTTGATATCAGATACTACATTAACAATGACTCTCATCAGTGCAATACATCTCTTTTAAATTTTATTTATCTATTATAATACAGCAGGTGAACCCTTGTGTATACAATTTCTTGAGCTATTATAATCATGATGAGTTTTGCATTACATTATTTATGCACTAGCCTTTCAATTGATTGTTCACAGTGTCCCCCACTGTGTCTCAGCTTTCCAGACAGTCTTATTTGTAACTTTTGGTTTTCAGGTTTCTTGTAACTTTAGGTTCAAAGATGTGTGATACACATAAAATTTGTTCTTATCTCATCAGGTGACATTTTACAATCTTTTATTGTGTAAATTTGGGTTACGGTTTTATAAACAGTGTAAACTCTTGGGACCGGCTTGATTTTTATGATACTATTCAGCACACATCAGAAGTCTCCTTTTATGTGTCACTGTCTAAATACCTTAATACACTAAAAGTCAGCTTGTTTTCCATAATGCTGTATGTAGACCTTTGCCACATAACAGTCTCAGAATATTCCTTGTCTCTCTCTTTCTTTCTTTCTTTCTTTCTCTATCTTATTTCTTGTTTTCCTGTCTCTCAACCTTTCTGTGAGTTTGTTCCATATATGTGTGCTTGGGTTCTGTCTCTTGTATCTTTGTGTAGTCCTATCCTCTTTCCAGGTCTTTATGGCTGGGAGGAGGTCATGTACCTCCGACATGCGCAGCAACATACCTGATTATCCACACTGTCGGATGTCCTCCATGCTCATGTTCTTCATATATGTTTATAATCGTGCCCTTTTGTTTGTCCATAATGTAAATCTACTATGCTGCTCTGTTAATACATGTCTATCTGTCCTGAAAGAAGGACCCATGATCCCAAGTAATAAGGTAACTAGCAGAGTTACCATCATTTTCTGTATTGAGCAAGTGCAGAAGCAGATGCAGTGTTCATCAACTGAAGTATGAATAGAAATGTATGTGCAATGTGTCATGATATGGATCCATCAGAGGGCAAGTAGCCACTATTAATTGGATTTTAGGAGCACTAAAATGTTTTTGTAATTAGGCAAAACAATTTTAGGGTTTTCTACAACCTATGCCACTTAAGGCCAAGTCTGCACTGACCTGAATCTGTATCTGCATGTAGATGTTTGCACTACACCCTATCAAACTGTAAAATTATGGACTTATATGATAAAAGTTGGTATTTATTACACTGAAACTGCTACTTGCCATCTGAGACCACAGTGTCCTGTTGAAAGCACTTTTGCTGACTGGATTCTAATACGTTAATTAAACTAACCACGTCTGTGCGAATCATTTTGGGGCGACCGTGGGAGCAGTTGGTAGGGTAGTTGTCTATGAACCCCAGGGTTGGTGGTTCGACTTCCGCTTCCAGGATTACTGGCCTCATGGCAAAGTGTCCCTGGACAAGATACTGAACCCCGACCCTTGGCACCTAAAATCCAGCTGCCTGTCTACATCAATTTCCCAAACAGGATTAATAAAATATCAGTTATTATTATTAAAGAATTTAATTACAGAAATATCCAATGAAGTGTCACTATGAGCTAAATTGTCTGGTGCTGCACTGTCCAGTTCGAATTATGATCTCATACATTATACCCAAAGAAAAGTCCCAGAAGTTGGAAAGTAAACAGAAAGTGAACAGCATTAACTCCCGGCTATCTTATTAATGTTCAGTTTTTGTCGTTACGTCTTAGTCCACTCAGGTATATGAACATTTCAACACTAGCTACTTTTTTTGTAACAGGTGTGAACTGTTACATGAAACGATGTTTCTGTCGTTTGTAACAAAGACGAGTACAGTCATTGTAGAATCTGTATCTGAACTGTATAAATAATATGATTTTTGTAAAGTGTGTCATGACTCTGTGTGATTGGAGTTTGGATGACCAGTCTGACTCAGAAATCTTTTATTTCTATACGTCCCTGCTATTATATGTGGCAAATAGCTAAAGCGTGCGAACAAGGAGGAGTTAAGAAAAGGTGTCATTGTCACAGATTTGGTTACACTTCAGTGCTGACCTAGAAATCATATAGAATTGTAAATACTGTATTTCAGTATTGTCTTCAGCTGTGTTACCAGTGTTATCATTGATTTTCTATTGATCAGTTGCCCTTTAAAATTAATAAACAGAGCATTAGAAAACTCAACATGCTATTGGAAGACAGTTCTAATGATAGGCCTCTGTATGTTTATGTAAATATTCTTTTAAACAGCTATTTCCAGCTACAATAGTCCTTTACAATATTAACAATGTCTATGTTATATTTCTGATCAATTTGATGTTAGAAAATCTGAGTGGTATAAATAAATTAAATATTATATATATTTTTCCCTTAAAGTTAAGTGCAGTGGTTTATTAGTGTTTTTTTTAATTATTTATTCATGTAATAATTACAATTGTACTTGACAGTATTCACATTATTAAAGGAAACATATTTATTGCAGCTAATGTACAAAAACATTAATCTCATGACAGGCGAGATGCAGTGCATCAGACACATAACACAAGATTCAAATGAAATCATATACTGACACAGATATGACACTGTTTTTCAAACTGCTTGTCACAGATTAATCATGATGGGTAGACAAAAAAACTAACCTGTAATAGTTAGAGCGTGTGATTAATATCTGTTAGTAGTCATAATTGGTCATAAAATTAAAGAAATAAAGTAAACATGTTTGATAAGAAACATTCCTCCAACTGTCGAGTAAACAAATGGTAAATACAACTTGTTGGATGTGTCTGTTTTGTATTTAATTTCTGATGGTGAGTGCAGACACTCTAGGCACAAACGAAAGGGAGAGACTTGGTACAGTAGGTGTAGAACCATTTCAAGTCATCTATCAAACAAAACACAGGGGAAAACACAAATTTAAGGATTTCACATTGTAAACACAAATTAAATTTCTTAAATGTAGCATGGACTTAGCTTAAAGTCAATTATGTGCTCCTTGTCTACAAAGGTGTCAATGGTATTGTATGTAGTAAATTTGACCACATCCAGCTGTGATGCCCAATAAAGCCATACTACTCAGGTTGGGAACAGCAACACAAGCGGGATTTACTACTTCAAAACTGTATAAAAAATGTACAGTACACTTGAATAGTATTAGTATACGAAAATGTAAAACACAATCAAAATGTAAAATAATTTCATTACTTACATTCATAATTGATTCCCAGACAGTGCTTCTTTTTGTCATTTTTTTTGGCATCGCCATCACACCTGTTTTTATAAGAAAACTCAGAACCATCACTCCACATCCAAAATCCAGGCTATGGATAGATAGACACACACATTCATAAATACATACTGTATGTACTTTTACATTACATTTAGTCATTTGATGCCCAAAGATGCTCAAACTCTTGCATATGCCAGAATGATTGTATGATTTTTATTTTTATTTATTTATTTTTATTAGATTTTAGTATTCAGAAGATGACATTTTCTTAAGTCAATTGTTGGCATGCCTTAGGGCTTACAAGGTAGCTGAGGTCTATAATAAAATAATGTCTTCACAACGCTGTGCCCAGATGTTGGAAAATGCCACAGTGACGTTTTAATCTTTCGATTTTGGTTAGATTTGTGACATGAAATGTAAGTGTGCAATAATATTTGCTGGAAATATTGTTTTATTGTTTCATATCCAAGAGAACCCATGTTTGCAACTTTCTAATTGAAAAAATCTCCTAAATCTGTTATTTTTCAAGGGGTGCCCAAATCTTTTCATTCTTTGTATTTTTAAAAAATACAGTAAAATCTGTGTGTTTAAGGTTAGACAAAAATCAAAATATTTTCATACTTGTATGGCATCAAAGCCACCGAGCCAGGTTTGGGGGAAGCTGTGGGATTCTCCTCTTGTCAAAGATGTGATGAAATGATTCTCCTCGTCACTGTGGACTGACACTAGGCTTGCCCCAATGAAGCGACAGTAAACCTCAAGGGAAACAAGAGAACAAGTTTGCACACAATTTATTAATTACAACATAACTAGATGTATGAAAAGCTAAATCATCAGTTTTTGAAGCATAATATGACTCGTGCCCTCGTCCTTCTATAAGATCTCACCTCAGCATCAATCCATTTCTTTGGGGTGTCAATGAAGATGAAACACTTTCTTCCAAAACTGGACCAGCCATTAGGGCACCGCCCTTTGTTGCCTGCAAGATATATAGTTTATACATTTTACTGGCCCGTTAATAGTGCTGCACATTATTACAGACTTAGTGTCAGATAGTTACTGAATGTTAATTAGGTTTTAACTTTACCAATCATTGCGCTTTTCAACCAGTAATAAACTTTGCTTTGGTAATTGGGTTTTTTAAAAAACATAGAAAAAGGAAAGGAAAGGAAAAAAATGCATTTTATCACAGTGAAATTTTTTTTTTTTAAAGTAGTAAAACCACTGATACCCCACTATAAACAGAACTCTACTGCAGTTCTGCAATCATAAGTTAAGTTTATGATTGAAAACATACAATTAAGTACATGGACAAATGTAATTTGTTAACATAAAAAATAAAAATAAATTAAGCCTCATGTTTGGGGAGCTATAATAAAAGTGTGACACATACATCATCACTCACCACATTTGGTTCCAGTTCCTGGTGGTATACGAGTGTTTGGTATCTCACATCCAGTGACGATGTCAACACACCAGCAGTAACCAGTCGACCCCCAGCACTGTTTCGGGAGGAAATTTCCATTGGCGTCACACTGCGGACAGAATATTCCACACCTGAAAGTCTGCTCTAAGAAAGTTGCTGCACATCTGCCTCTCATACTCACAGAGGCCCGCATGCATGGGAAGTGTGCAGTTAAGTGGGACAGCTCGGCTTAAGGTCAGAATCATGCAGACTGTGAGCAACCTAAACATGATAAACACGATGAGGACTTAGCTGTGTCAAACAAAGGAAAAAAGAACTGTAACAGATTCTGTTTTTTTCTGTTCTCAAATCTTATACAATCAAAATTGACAACTGACACAAATCTAGTCCTGCATACTAGCCTATACATTTCCCCTGATCATACTGCCATTAAATAAAGTAATATAAATACTAAAAAGGGGGGGGACAAACGGGTCACTTGTCCTGGGCCCACGGTAGAGGGGGGGCCCAGAACTGGGCCCTTGAACCCAATAAATTATCGAGAGGAATTTTTCAAAATGGGCCTATTTGTGGAAACAAATATGTAATATTTTAATGACATAAAGTGAAGTTTTTTTTCTTCGTAATTGCCCTTGAAATAGTGTCAATAATACCCCCACCCCTACACAGAAATGGTTTGGCCACAGACAACAACCTTTGACTCTGAGTTTATTTAGCGCTCTCCAGTAA
>JAUMHL010000011.1:1783947-1805514 GCA_032362345.1 Sandelia bainsii
ATCTTGTATAAAAGACACAACATGTTCTCTCTGACATAAACAGCTGAGTGTGGTAGCTCCATCAGAGATGAGGGAGCAGAGCAGCAGAACCAGCTGAGGCATGTTGTTCAGGTGACAGAGAGAAAGAGGAGGAGAACGATCTACTTAGACTGATGAGGGAGGGCCTGCCTGCCCCGGAGCGGAGAGACTGATTCAGGCTGAGAGAGAAGCGACAGAGCGAGCCGACAACAGTGGGAGGGGCTTGGTGCTCGGAGAGCAGGAGACTGATCAGACACTCAATTACAGCGATCATGCATTATGACCATCTAACATGACCGACGCTGATAGAGTGAACATCGCTAAAGTCACGTTACAATGTTACTAGTTAAAAAAACTAGTTAAAGAAATTTGGGGGGGGCGGCATCTAAGATTGTCCTGTCCCGGGCCCAGCCAAGACTGTCAGCTGGCCTGACCACTTTTACACCACTTTACACCACTTTTATCATGTATTTTAGCCTTTTATTTTGGTGTCTTGTGTCACAATGTCCTCGACTACCTTGTCTGTTGGCACCTTATGCTTCTTAAGTTTTGTGTAACTCGAGGACCATTAGAAATCTTAAAAAAAGAGGGTTCTTATCTCAAGAACTGTGGTTGGAACCACAATGAACACTTTAATCCAGTACATTCAACGCTACATATCTCTTTGTGTGTGGTTGTCTGTTAGCTGAAGCCATATGGATAATTCAGAATAGGCTACTTTAAACATACAGTTTTAATTTGAAGTGAACATATACATTATTACACCACTTTTCCTTTGACATTTGTTGCCTTTCAACTACTTTTGCAAATTTTGATGATGAAATTGATGCTCTTAAGGAATAGTGTGTCTCTTTTGTCTGTTTTCAGTCAGTCAGCACTTAAAAGTACTTAGTGATCGCAGTTCAACGTGTTTTTTTTTATTTAAATTGGTCTTGCAATGTGATCTGATCTTCAGTATAGCAAAGTAAAAAAAATGTTTTTCTAAGCTGACAGAACACAAATAACCATGCTGTTTCATGTCTTATGAGACCACACCGCTTAAACATACAGAAGGATGATGGAAAAAGTAATGGCAATAATAACTAGTTGCACTAACTTTGGCAGCAACAACCTAAGGCAATCGCTTCCTGTAGCTGTGAATTAGACCTATACAACATCTAGGAGAAACTTCAGACCATTCTTCCTTCTTCTGTCCTCAAATTGCTCCAGCTCAGACGTACTGTTGGTTGAAGTCTGGGCTCTGACTCCTGTTATCTTTTCGTGTCATATAGAGTGTTGTGTGTTCTTGCCAAAAAAACATTGAGGCACACCTGTAGTTTGCAAAAGACCGCTTTGACACACAGTGCTACTGGAAAAAAGATTTGTGGAATGATGAAACCAACACGACATATGGCACAAAAAGAGAACCAACGTGAAAACATCATCCCGATGGTGAATTATGGTGGAGGGAGCATGATAATTTGGGGATCTTTTGCTGCTTCTGGACCTGGAATTTTTGCCATTGTGGAGGGGAAAATTAATTCCCAAGTTGTTAAAGGTATCCTACAGGATAATGTCAGGGTTGTAGTCCAGAAGCTGAAACTCGCAAGATGTTGGCTGATGCAGGTGAAGTGGCCCTAAAGATCAAAGTAAATCTACTAAAGTATGACTTAAGAAACATAAAATCCACCTTCTGGAGCATTCTGTTCAGAACCCAGACAACTCAATAGAGAGGCTGTGGTACCATGTCAATAGAATATATCTGAACTGAAGCAATTCTGTAAGGAAAAATGATCCAAAGTTCCTCCTGGGTGTTGTGCAGGTCTAATCCACACCTACAGGAAGCACTTGCTTGAGGTTATTGCTGCCAAAGGTGGTACAACCAGTTATCACTCTTTCACTTCCTTTTTCCACCATCACTCTGTATGTTTAATTGGTGTGTTCAATAAAAACATAGAAAATCGTGACTGTGAACAATGAGTGTGTGTGTCAGGGTATCTTCTTGCATGGTCTCTCAGTTTTTGAGGACAGCCTGCTGTAGACAGATTTATGCATATGCCATATTCCTTGATAATTGATATACCTGTCCATCCTATGACTTACGCTTATGCTATGTCATTTTTGGTCAGGATGTTGATTCACTTGAAACATATTGACTGAACACAGGCAATCTCCATTTAACTAAATGTGCAAAATTATATACATGAATTGTGTGAATCAGTTGTTTTTGGGTTTAATTATTTTAATTAATTTAGATTACTTTGTAGAGATCTGTCTTCCCTTTGACAGTTTCAGTCTTTTGCTTTTTTTTTTTTTGCCAAAAATCCAAATTATAGTAAATAGACCATTATTTATCAATAAATAAAAGGTGAATATACACTCACTGGCAATTTTATTAGGTATACCCGGTCAACCTAATACTTACTTAGTTTTGTGGCCACCTCTTAATATAATGCACTTCAGTACAACTCCACCACTCACTTGGACCTCAATAATAAACATATAGTAGAATTATCACCTCTATAACAATTGCAACAAAAACAGAGATTATAAACTTGTAAATGTGGAATTCATTCATAACTGAGTGCCAGTGAGTGTATATATAGATGGATATGCACAGTAGATAGATAGACACATGTAGAGATTTGTATTTTTCTTACATGAAACAAAGTCTAAGTAATTCACTGTATGTGCATTTATTTTTATTGATATATATTTTAAATTTTAACATGTTCATTGATATTATTTTATTTTGTAATTCCATTTTCTGCAGCATGTTCATTTGTATTTACTTCCTACAAAAGAAGATCATATGCTGAGAATGAATAAGACACCAGTAGTGATTTCAGATAGACTACCTTTGCAGGTGGATCAGAGAGAATTTAACCATATGTGGACAGATACAAAACTAACACTGAAAGCCATGTCTATTGATCATGACAACAAGGAAGAAAGGAAACATTTCTGAAATGAAAAATTACTCTAACTGTCAGGTTCAGCAGGTAGCTGAGGAACTCAGTCATCATCATTTGCTTTCTTGGAACAAACGAAAGGAAGAGCTTCATTGCAGGGGGTGTAGTACCACTTCAAGTCATCTACAAAATAAAAGGCAGACATAAACACTTGACTTTCAGGATTTCAAAATACAAGAAAAATGCAACCTGTAAAAAACTGCATAGTGCACTCCTAGAATAAAATTTGTTTATTAGAATTTCAAGTATGTGGGTTTATGTGAATGTGTGTGTCCTGTTTCTTACAATCATAGTTGATCCTCAGACAGTACTGCTTTTTCTCAGTTTTCTTCTCATCAATGTCATCATCTTCATCGTCATCTTCATCGTCGTCATCATCATCATCGTCTTTCTTGTGTTTCTTGTCGTCATCATCGTCGTCATCGTCATCATCATTGTCATCATCATCGTCTTTCTTGTGTTTCTTGTCGTCATCATCATCGTCATCGTCATCATCATTGTCATCATCATCGTCTTTCTTGTGTTTTTTGTTGTCATCTTCATCGTCATCGTCATCATCATTGTCATCATCATCGTCTTTCTTGTGTTTCTTGTCGTCATCATCATCGTCATCATCGTCGTCATCATCATCATCATTGTCATCATCATCGTCTTTCTTGTGTTTTTTGTTGTCATCTTCATCGTCGTCTTCATCATCTTTCTTGGGTTTCTTTTTGTCATTATCTTCATCATCGTCGTCTTCGTCATTTTTCTTGTCTTCATTGTCATCATCATCATTGTCTTTCTTGTTTTCCTCGTCATCTTCGTCCTTGTCATCTTTCTTTTGTTTCTCATCTTCGTCATCTTCATCATCATCTTTCTTGTTTTCCTCATCATCGTCGTCCTTGTTGTAATTGTCGTCTTTCTTTTTCTTATCTTTTTCATCCTTGTCATCCTCATCATCATCATCATCCTCATCATCTTTCTTGTGTTTCTCATCATCATCGTCAGGGCGTTTCTTGTTTTTCTTGCGTTTTTCTTTCTCTTTCTTGTCATCATCATCATCCTCCTCCTCATGGTGTTTCCTGGATTTCTTGTGTTTTTCCTCTGAGTCATTCTTGTCTTCATCATCTTTCTCATCGTCGTTGTCATCGTCACCATCTTTCTCATCATCATCATCCTCATTAGGTTTTTTGTATTCCTCGTGATCATCCCAGTTTTTATAGGAGAAATCAGAACCGTCACTCCACATCCAATATCCAGGCTATGGATAGAGAGACAAAAACATTCAAATATATGCACCACCATCCACAACACGCATTAACTGGTTTCCATTTCTCTGTGTAAATCATACATATGTCATATCATACATTCAGAAAATAAGTTACATCTTCATAAAATTCAACAATAACAGATTTCGTACAACATGGTTGTGATTGAGGTTTAGCTGCATGTAAGCATGATCCAGTTTCTGGTTTCAACCTTCCTTTAAACTAGAGGTTTGAAAAAGCCATGATTTCAAAACCAGAAGGGCAAAGAAGTACTAACTTTCTGTGAAATTTGTACTTTTACCTACTATAGTAGTACTTTTACGTACTATAATTAAATTTATTGTGTCTTCCACCTCTGTGTGTATCAAATTGCATCTAATGGGACAAACTGCCTAAATCCAGGTGTGAGAAGCTTGTAGAGATTTATCCAAGAAGATTTGGAGCTATAATTACTGTCAAATGGGCTTTTACAAAATATTGACTAAAAAGTATAAATACTTATGTGAATATGAGATTTGAGTTTTTGATTTTAAATTAATTTGCAATTTAAAAAAAATATGTTTTCATTTTTTTGTTATGTATGATTGTGCGTGTGATGGAAATTTAAAGTTTAGAGACTTTGCGTGTTGATGGAATCTGTTTATCTCAGTTTGTCTCCTCTACAATTTAGAGACTATAAGTGTTTGTCAACAATCTATGGGTTTTTATTTCACCTCTCACCACAGTCAATTGTGTTTAAGTTTTTTCCACAACAATTTGGTGTCAGAAGTGGGATGAAATAAAAACCCATTGAGAGATCTGTCTTTTATAGATTTATTTCCTTGCAAAGAAAGGCTAACAGTCATACAGAGTGCTGGAGCACTATGCAGAGTGAAAAAAAATCCATAGATAGTGTGAAACAAACATTTATAGCCCTGCATACAAGTGGGAGGTTGTGACCCTGAAACAGTGCAGGACCCAAAGAAACAATTAGTCTGGGCTCCACTGGAATCTAGCTACGTGGAACCTACTATCTTGACTTGACATTTATGCAAAACAACAAGCTACAAACACTTACAGTATCTAAAATCTAAATTTCCATCACATTTGTAGATTTATAGGGAAAATAAATTTTTTATTAAATGTACAACACAGTAAAATGTGCAAACAACGTAACTGTCAATAGCGGCTCATCAATAGAGGGAGCTGGGGTGCCGCCCCACCTGGCTCATATGAAGAAGAAGAAGGCAATAGGAATGACATAAAATAATTTTACAAAACATGAAAATTTAAATAAACAATCTATACATTATACAGTCCATGAGTACTGTGTATAATCTGCATTAAAGTGTAGTTCATAAATGTTCTCTCACTCTTTTACCGCGACAGTCGAGTGACGTATTTCTTGTTTGGGGCGCAAAAATCTTTACCATAGACCTACGCTATAATTGGTGCATGCGCACTGGAACAAGTGTATACAAAGTATAGAAGAACCTTGGGGCGCAAAATTCCGCCCACAAGACTGGCTCCAGAGCCGGAAATTCAAACGGAAATTCACCATGGCGCTTGTGTTTTGTTTACAGTCAGTCGGAGGAGCAATTTTGTCTCATGGATAATACAAATTCAGTTGCTAAAAACTTAACCGTTCCACAGAAGAACCCCACAGGAAAAGCTTCTGAGCAGCCGGACATCAAAATCAAACAACTAACACAAGACAGAGGGAGAAATTACGCTCGTTTTTTTCTCAGAAAGCATGAACAGACTAGGAGCTGCATGGAAAATGCTGTGTGTCTTACAATGTTTGGTAATGTGAATATCGCTACGCAGCTTAATGAAAGCTACAGGATAGGACATAATGAGATGACATAATGAGGAGGGGGACAAAACTGACGCATTTTGTCTAAGATAATAGACTGTATTAAATTCTGTGGTGTGTTTGAGCTCGCAATCTTGGCATTTTCATGGGGCTGGTGGACTTTGTTGGATCTGTGGATGCAGCAGTACCTGTTACTGTGTTTAAGGGACATCTGAGATAGTGCAGAATGAGCTGCTTGACTGCATGTTCTCAGTTGAAGGAGACACGGGCGAAATTTACTTACAAATTGTAAATGACTGAAAACATGTGTTTCACATGTGTTTGTACGTTAATTTAATCTTTTAAAGTAGTGTGATGCATGATAATGGTACTTTGGTTTATACTAGTGGTGATATGTGATTAGTGCGCATCTGAAAACTGACTTGCAAAAGTGCGCCCCCCCAAAAAATAACTTCACCAGCCGCCACTGGTAACTGTATAAGAAGTAATATTGACGTAAATCAAAGATTTTCATACATGTATGGCATCAAAGCCTCCGAGCCAGGTTTGAGGGAAGTTGTGGGATTCTCCCCTTGTCAAAGATGTGATGAAGTGATTCTCCTCTTCACTGTGGATTGATGCCAAGTTGGCCCCATCAAAGCGGCAGTAAACCTGGGGGTAACAAAGATACAATTTATTTATTAAAACATGGCTAGATAGATGAAAAGCTAAATCATGACCATGTGATGTGTAGGATAGCTTCACATTTTAGTCTTTGTCTATCACCACTCCTCACCTCAGCTTCAGTCCATTTCTTTGGAGTGTCAATGAAGATGAAACACTTTTCACCAAAGCTTGACCAGCCATCGGGACAGCGCTTCTTTTCGTCTGCAAAATATGCATGTTTAGTTATCCAAAAGTGTCAGAAACCAAAAAATCCCCCCCAAAATAGTTTATATCTCAGTATTAACTCCATTACTAACAATTTCAATCAATATTCAGTGCAATGCTGTCTGTTTACCTCTGACAGATCATGGTTCAATGAAGATAATTCACTCGTTTTTTTATAAAAAAAATTTTTTTAATGTACATTGGAAAGACCTACCTATAAAATACAATGATTTTATATGGAGACTACATTGAGTGATGTTGATAAATTAAGACAAGACACCTCTTCTGTTCAGGGTCAAATTGACCTGCTGACTTAAAATCCAGACCAATGAGTCATGAGGATTTGTATGGAGCCTTTCATCCACTGTGACATTAGGGCCTGGGTTATAGAGTAGTGGAAGCTGCTCTACCCCTCCGTATGACAGCCCTTGTCTCTCAATTATCAAATTTGATTACTCTGGAGAAAATTTTATAATAGACATTGTGGCAAAAAATATAGCCCTGTCTTGCTCTGCATCCCACATCTGTTGATTCATCCTTTGACTTATAGACCCCAAATATACATGTAAATGCATTTTGTACAACTCCTTCCACTTCTCCCTCCAAAACATGCCTTGCTTCTAGATTAGTCATTTCAAGAATGATTTTCTCTAATGAGTTGGGCATGACCAGCTCAAAAGCTGACTTGATGTCTGTCACATGAGTCACTACCATCCTAGCGGGCCCTGGCACTGTCTTTATTATGTTTTCTCCAGACAGTTTTTCCTTACTTATATTTAGGGATGAAGTACACTGTATTTCACCATTTTTTGATATGAATATCTTGCTTCACATCCTCCCCTATTTCACTGTAATTGTCAATGATGAGTTCCAGACCCTCCAGGGCCAACACCTGTTTACTTCTGATGCTCATTTTGTAAGAATTTTCATAGAAAAAAATACTTTTTAACTTTAAAATGGGTCACAACATAACAATTAAAAATAATAATAATGTTAGTGAGTAAAAGCAGTTGAATTGTTTAATCTATTGTTTTAAAATATTACGGCAATACAATCCAGTATACACAAGTTATTAGTAAAATATTTATCTTTACCGTATCTACAAATCAATTCTGTTAATAAATATACATCACTTACCACATTTGAGTTTAGTTCCTGGTCGTGTACGCGTGTCTGGTATCTCTTGTCCATTGAAGATGTTGACACACCAGCAGTACCCGGTTGACCCTGAGCACTGTTTCGGTAGGAAGTTCCCGTTGGAGTCGCACTGTGGGCAGTATGCGCCGATTGAGTTTCTGCAGTGCTGCCACTCATACTCACAGAGGCATGACTTCCAGGGGAGGGTTGAGTTGACTGGGATAGCTTGGCTCATACTCAGAATGGTGCTGAGTGTGAGAATTACACTGAGCACCTTCATGGTGGTGATGATGAAGAGGCAGTTAGGCCTGTCAAAACATTGGCAAAGATGACACATTTTGTACCTTTTAATATAAACTTCTACAGTTAAAGTATGCATACGTAAAGAATATTAAGTATGCCGATTATGTATGCTACATTTGCTACTAATTGCATTCTTGTTGCACAGTTCCACTTATGGGGAACACTGTGGTGGGTAGTGATTTATTAACAGTTATGAGGTATGTGTACTTCACTTTAATATTTCTATTTCATGCTAGTACTGTATATACTTGTACTCCATGTCATGGTAGGAGGTATTCAGTATTTATAACATTATAGCATTCATATCACCTTCGTCTTTGCCTCACTTTATTGGCTACCTGTTCATTTTAGAATTACTTTAAATTTTTTGCTAATTACATTCAAGGCAAACAGAGTCTTGCTCCAAATTATTACCAGACTCATCACAATTTATAAGCCAAACCGCAGTCTGAGGTCTTCTATCTTTTCCCATGATGCTAACATGAGTTGATAGAGCCTTCACTGTCAAAGCTCTCAAACTCTGGAATCAGAGAAACTCAGACTTTCAACATCATTATTAACTTAGGGTCTATTTGAAGTCTCTACTTTTGTATAGACTGGCCTATTCATGTTAACAATATACAACTAGCTGGCGGTTTCAATATGTTTAATGTGTTGGGCATGTTTTATATTTATAATGATTGTATTGTTAGTATTATTTGTTTATTTAACCTGTTTTGTGTAAATTGTTTGATAATTCTCTGCTTACTTTACACCAAAATGAACTTATTTTTACCTTATATGTTTAAGTAGATAAAACTAAAATTTGTTGATAATAGTTCTGTATTTTTACTTTACAAATTTCCATGCAAATTTTTACACCTTTGTATAAATTGTTAGCCCTGCCAATACAAACATTGTCAATAAGAGAAATAATTAAACTAAGCCATGATTAAGGCCCCCAGAAAAAGGCATTTATGTGCAATCTATAATTTGTGAAGAAATTAGAGAATAAAGCAATATAGTTATTATGCATTTAAAGTAAATAACACAAATGTTTTGCTAGTTGAAATGTGCATTATTTTCACATAATATGATATATACTTGCAAAAAAGTTTCAAAAGGTCTGATCACACATACACAATTGTCACAATCCCATATACATGGCCCCTAATATTACTAGCATTAAATGAAGTAATAATTTCCATACAAAACTCTGAAGTATACTCACTTTTTTAGGATCAGCTTGTGTGTTGATCTGCATATGAAACTGTGCTCCTTCTCTGCCTTTTATTCTGCAGATCTCTAATATTTCTGTTGTGTCGCTACAATATAGTTTCCCACGATTGCACCGTAGCTTTGACGTCAAAAGCTACACTAACAATAACTAATGATCAGCAGATATCCTTTGGCTTTACCTTATTGTACTATAGCAGGTGAATCCTTGTGTATACAGTTTCTCAGACTATTGTAATGATGGGTTTTGGATTCCATCACTATTATATTGGCCTTTTATTTAGGTGTCTCATTGTGTTACAACTTGTCTGTTTGTACGTTTTATTTCAAGTTTGTTTGTTTGAAATGGTAGTTTAAAAAAAACAACATTTAATTAATATAGTCTGATGCATCAAAATTTCATATTATGTAATCTCTTACTGTGAAAATCTGGGTTGTTGGTACACTGTGAACATACACATCCAGCACATATAACATGTCTTCTTGTGCAACTGTCATATTTAAAACCTAAAAGGTTTTCTGTTTTGCTCATTATTGTATTGTGTTGTGTCATGGTCATGCCCTAGCCTTGTGCCTTTGTGTTGTCTTTGTTTCTCTGTTCCTCCCTCACCTTAACCACGCCCCTCTCTCCACTCTCACTCCCTGATTGTTTTCAGCTGCACCTTGTTTCTAATCAGCCCTTCACTATTTATGTCCTGCACTCCTCGCTGCCCTTTGTCAGTTCATCCTGTTATCCTGCCATTCACCCCTCACTCATCTCCGTCATCATTTCTGTAAGTTGGTTTGGGTTTAGTTTTTGCTCTGTCTTTTCTCTCTTCTTCACCTCTGTCACTCACGCTCTCCCCAGGTCTCCATGTTATGTTCATCCTATGTTAGTCTTTAGTCTCTCTTCCTCACTTTCCCTCTGCACCTTGTCTACCTCCCGGTCTTTAGCTTTTATTTTATTATAGTAGTTTTGCCTCCTCTTGGAGTGATTTTCCGTTCAGTTTTATGTCCCTGTTTGCACTATTTTATTAAAGACTTTTTTTTTTAACCCTCTCTTGTACTGGTTTGGGTCCACCATTTTGTATGTGTCTGACATGTTGTAATTGAATTTCAATTACTCATGCCACTTCTTATTGCTGGTTTACAGAGAAATGCATCAAAACTATTTGGGGATCTTTATCATGCAGCAAGACAATCAATCTTGGCCACTCAAGATGGGACTTCATCAGAGGCCAAGTCAATCACCAGACCTCACTAAACATGCGGTTCACCTACTGAACAATACAAACAAAAACTGAAGGAAGATACAGCCTGGAAAAGTATATCAATTGCAATCAACACAGTTATTGCAATTGATTCAGATATTAAACAAGGTATTTGTATAATACAATAAAATTGTATAAGTTTTATTTAATTTCCTTTAAAGCTATATGTTCCAGTACGTTTGCTCACTTACAATTTGGGTTTGCTGACACCAAAGGTGCTAGATTTATTTATGATTATTTTATTTAAAAAAATATCCAGTGTTGCCGTTTAACATCCAGATTTATGACTCCAACATAAGTAAATTGTTTTATGGTTTTACAATCTTTGTCTAACCCTAACCTAAGTACTTTGTTGGACTTTGGTCTCAAATTTAGGTCTGCGGCTTGTCAGCCCTACACAACATACACCCGACATCAACCCAACGACACCCTTGTGACTCGCTTTCTGTTAATTAATGGATTGCTTCCTTAATTCAATGAAAAAAATATTTATTATTACAACCTGGTCATTATATACACTACAAAAAGTTTAGTTGCATAGGAATGCTGTATGTGAAGTTCAGGTCAGTTCAGTACCAAACTGGTACAACTAAAAGACAATATGTGTTAGAAATTAGTCTCAATAAAACTAGCCTAACAAGTTTTTGTAAGCCAAACAGTTTTTAAAGTTTTTTTTGTTGGCCCATCTGAAGGAGCTTCTGAGAGAGTGTTCAATGTGTTTTGCTTTTGCAGACAAAAAAATACATGGAGTTTAAACACTTTCATAGCAGCTCCTGACAATTTAACTGCAGGAATGAACCAGGGAGAAAATCTGTCATACAACCAAGCATTATAGCATAAAAAAAACAAAACAATGCCGGTTATGATTAACCCTGATCGGCACTATATTGTAGTGCGTATTGGCTCCACCTATTTGTATTCCATTTGTAGTTTTGACTTTTGATTTGCAGTTATTGCTAGCTATAGTAATAGGTTACAGTCATGAACAGTTCATACATTTCTGAGGTTGTATAGACTAAAAACTAACATCCCCATATGCATCACAGATAGTGAACTAAAAGACAATCTTTGGTGCAAAAGTATCTTTGTGGTAGCAGTTTGATGTCTCCAAAGTTCTGCTGCTTAATTTATCAGTATAATTAGCAGGTTATTTTATTAACATTCATTTTTATTCTTCACAGATATGGCATAATCCATCTCAAATGTCAGTCTTAAAAAATAGACCCTAACCCAGATTAGTATAATACAAGGCTGTAAAATAAGTACACATTGACAACAAAACTACAGCTTTGTGACGTTCTTTGTTTAAATACTTCTTTTGAACCTCCAGTTACTAGTAACCTGAAAACTAGGAGGTATATCTGCGAAGCTGTAACACAATGAGACCCTTAACAATTCTATGACGTAACATGATGTAACCCAAAACTCATGACTACAATAGTCTGACAAAGAATAGTGCATACACAGTACTTGAAAAAACTGAGGTTATTTTAGGTTTCTATTGTTTTGTCTCTAATTGAGTTACATTGGCATGTACTGTACATTGCTGCAAAGATAAACTTTTTTCATAGTCAACAGTGACAAAAATTATTTTTAAAGTTTATTGTAAGATAAAGTGTGGTGGTAGCATCAAAAAAGACAATGTAATAGAAAGCAATGAATAAATACATAAAATGAGCGGCAGCTCGGAAGAATGGTCTAAAATGGTTGAGGCTATTAAAGAAGTTTCAATTACTTTTTCCACTCATCACTTTGTATGTTTAATGGGTCTGTTCAATAAAGACATGAAAGATGACTGTTTTATCAATTAGTTTTATCAGCCTAGAAATATTGTGTTTGTTGATATTTGGAGTGACTTTGGTGAAAATCAGATCACACGTCAGTATGGGGAAAATAGGACCGTTGTGTGTACACAACTGTGAACGTTCACAGATATTTTCTTTCAGTGTCCAATTCAGCCCTATCTGATGATGAACAGAAAAACGATTTAGTTACAATGTGAGTTATAGGGTATATTGTCTATTCGGTTGTAGAATAACTTAAGGCAAGGTTTCTCCTTTTGCCATACTTTATCCATGTAATATGTGTTCCTAATCTTTTCTTACTTTAACTTTACGTCAATGTTGTCTTTCCTTCTCTCCCTCTAGTGTTTCACTAAATACAAAACACTCAGTGAGGGACCAAAGATATGATAATGGTCATTTTACACATTGACTCACATTTTAAATCACATTTCTGACTAAAATAATTTTTCTGTTCATTTTAATCTTGTTAATTTTAATCCTTTCTGTAGTGTATGTGGAAAACCATGCTAATAGTTACACAACCTCGTACATTTTTCTGGCTGTTCTTTATTTAAAGGATTTTAAGCAAAGTCCTTTTATTTTAGTGTTGATGTCTTTTTAATCGACTCAGTATGAAATTGGAGTATGTTTGTCCCACATGTCTCTGCTAATCTGGCAAACATTTTCAAAATAAAGAGATTATTTAAGGAAAGTGAAAACAACTTTGAGGAAGTGAAAACACTTTGCAGAGTTTTTCTGTTCAGAGGGCAAAGTCAGGACATTTATAAAAGATAAGAACATTGTAATACTTGATAGCAATAAAAATGCCAGCAATACAAAGATAACAGCAATAACAATCATAACCACAACAACTATGGCAATATTTATAAGAATAATAAGAAAAATAGACAACCAGCAACGATTAAAAGGACATTTTAGGACCAATGGCAATAATGTTTTGTAAAGCTATTGATCGGCATTATTAAATTCAACACTAAACTCATATTTTAGTGTTTCTTTTGTCTAACTGTTTAGTAGTTTAGTTTAGTACAGGGGCAGAGCGGAAGCCATTGTGGTCATGGTCCTGTGCATGCAGCGGTTGCTGTATTATGTAACAAAAACCACATTCAAAACCATACAGCATTTGCTTGTTTCTGCAGTTATAATCAGCAGAGTAGTTGATCAAGCTCAACAAGACTTTTCTTTTTTCAAAGAAACTGCATTTTACCAACATTTCTTACCAACTGACTTTAATGTCAGTGCAGTAATGTCATTGGTCAAACTAGTCTGAAGCTGCTCAAAAGATGGATTTCTGTACTTATTTTTAAACAGTGTACACTTTAACATTTTTACGAGAACATTCTCATAGGTTTCCTCATGAAAATTAATTTCCATGCTCACTACCTCTTTTCACACTTGGTTGGCGATGTAACCCCTGAGCTCTTAGTTCCTCTCTACACACTCATACCCTTTTCTCCTAACTAATTCTTCTTATAGTCAAGAATCAGCTCGACCAAAAAAAATCAGGTAAGGCAATACAGACATATGATAAAATTATTTAGTTTAACCCAAGTTTGCTACACTCTTGTTTCAGTTATTGCCTATTTTACAACAGAAGTTATGGCTTCAGTAATTATCGGCTGAGTCACAGATAAATGGTGGAAGAAAAAAAAAACACTTCAGCATGAGTACAGTAAAACAGACTGAATGCAGTGTTTGTTTCCAAAGTACTAATTAGATGTGTCCTATTGAGTGACATTACATAGCACATAGCACTTCCAGTTTTTATGGTCTTTTCCTGATCAAAAATATATTTTATATAAATGTATCCAAATATGTTTGGCTATAAAATATGCATATTGTCTGTTTTCCTCATTTGCAAAACTTATTCCCAGTGAAGGTAGATTTTATTGCTTAATCATACACTATTATTGACAAAAGTAGACGTCAAATTTTCTGGCAACAATGTGAGTTTTGCAGTGAAATCAAATCCATTCCAATAAAACTGATCAAAAGGGCAGATTTGCTCACAGGGGCGAAGCAGCCATACATACATTTTTTAATTTAAGTTCAACTTTGGTCAACTGCTACCAATTTATACGAAGAGAAAATTGTCTTGTTACTGTAAATGCCATCCTTTTCTCCCTCCTCTTTCCACTCACACCAGCTGGTTGAGGCAGATGACCGCCCACCTTGAGCCTGGTTCTGCTGCAGGTTTCTTCTATTAAAG
The DNA here is from genome assembly GCA_032362345.1 of Sandelia bainsii. Classification (NCBI taxonomy): domain Eukaryota; kingdom Metazoa; phylum Chordata; class Actinopteri; order Anabantiformes; family Anabantidae; genus Sandelia; species Sandelia bainsii. The sequence continues at coordinate 1,798,751 of JAUMHL010000011.1, forward strand.
GGAGTTTTTCCTCTCCAGTGTTGCCTAGTGCTTGCTCAAGTGGGACTATTGGGTTTTCTATATATACATATCTGTATATAGTTATATTCTGCAAGGTCTTAAACTTTACAGTGCAAAGATGACTTCTGTTGTGATTTGGTGCTATATAAATAAACTGAACTGAACTGGCTCTGGCATAATGTGTATGTTGCTCAGTACACCACCTTTCTTTCTTTTTCAGGACACTCAAAATTTTTGTATAATTGTTTAGTTTTTCAATTTGTTCTCAGATTCAAAATGGCTTGCCTTTCTCCCACAGACAACTCTCTGGTTTTAATGTTGATGTATCCGTTTTTAACAACAAGTTCAGTCTTAACACTAAGCCCCAGGGCTAAAATCAAATGAAGTCATTTAGAGCTATGTATTGTATGAAAATCAATCTCACAGGAAACACCTGGGTAAGAAGAAACACTTGTCAGTCACGTTCTAATACTTTTGCTCACATAATGTAGTTTATGTAAAACAAATGGTGGTATCTTCACTTTTGTGAACTTCTGTCTCATATTCATCTTTTGATATTAAGTCTTTGTCTTTGGTGTACAGCAAAAACAAACAATTAGCCTTGCTAATACTTTCAGAGGGAACTGTAAATGTGTTCATTTCATACGTTTATTCAAAAAATATGTTGCACTGGCACAGAATGTATCCAAGTGTATTCTTAAGGGCCAACTCTACAAACTGTAATTATGGTTGCAGTGTAGTTGCACACAGTAGGAACACATTTTTTTAGGACATAAGGTTTGTTGCTGTCAATAGATTTAGCAGCTAGTGACATGCCTATGATAATGCCTGCTGTTGCTTATACAGAGTGTAGCCTATATGTGATGAATCCTTTCAGTAATGGAGATATTAAATTCCTCTCTGCTCACTGATTCAGTTTAATTTGGGAGAAATGTGTTTTGGGAAATGTTCCTCTTTTATCAGATAACACTTCCTCTCTGGGTTTCTTTCACTTTTGTTCAGAGTGACTGTCTGTCCACTTCTGCTTAATGATCTTCATTCACTGTCTCACTTTATTTTGCTCAGTTCAGTCAAACTCGCCTTTCTTTTCTTTCACCTTTTGCATCAGCTTCTTGTCCAATTGTGTTGCCTTTTTTCATGCAGGATGAGATGGCAGAACAACCTCTACTTCACGCCGCTCCTCTTCATCTCTATGAGCTGGGGTCAGCTGTCAAACCCAGACAGCGAGAGGCCATCCTGCCATCACTGTGACCTGCACCTCTTGTGTAACTGCTCCCATGGTGGATTCACCTCAGTTCCTGTAGTAACAGACCTTGCCCTGATTCTTGATCTCTCCTTCAACAACATCACTGAGATAAAAGATGACGACCTGGCAGACCACAGACTACTGAGGATCCTTAGTCTCCAAGGTAATGCTAATGGTTAGGACCTCTGAAATAAGCTGAAAAATATTTCTGGTAAAAAGCTTTGACATTGTGCCAACAGCTAATGGGATTTGTTTTTGAACAAGATATACAGAATAATTATATAGTCTACTGTATATACTCACTAAGCACTTTGCTAATTGAATGCAACCCAAGGGGAAAGGTCATAATGTTTCAGTTTTGGGAGAAATGGATGATTTTAATTTGTTTATTACTGCATTCATAAGGTGGTGTAGTACTGGACTGCATATTAGCTTATATGATGTGGTTTACAGTACAATGAATGTTACACACAATAAAGATATCAACACATATTTTCTTGACACAATGAGCAAAATGTTTTGCCAAATCTAAATAAATAATCAATAAATTTGTAAACTACAATTTTACTGTTATATTGCTAAAATAACCTCACTACCAAGCTTCAATTAGTAGCTGCTCTGGAGCCTTTAATTATATCACTTGAGTTTTATTGGCAGATTGTAGTTTGACAACTTGTCATAAAACTGATGATGCGCAAATGGTCCTGAATAATAAAACAAGATTTATCATCTTTATTCTTATTTTGAACAAGAAATTAATGAAGAAAAATATCAATAGTGGAAATAATCATAATAATTAAATGATAAGCATAATAACAAATGTAAGAATTATCAGTGATAGTACAACACAGCCAGGGACAACTGTGTAGAATCCTCAAATCTCACAAGGCCTTTTACAAAACTCAATCCTCTAATCTCCTTATACTACTACTATACTGCTAATTTTAAGCATTGCATGCTGAGTAAGGCATTGGCTGAAATATATCATTTTCATCACAATCTTTACATTCAGCATAATTTGTTGCTAAACAATGCATAAAATGCATTTGCAGCACACTACAACGACGGCACTACATTTATAGCTATAATGTAGTAACACGTTGTCAGAAATATAAGTGACATAAAAAAATGGTGGGGTCTACTGCAACAAATAAATTCACTAATTACCTATCAATGATCTTAGAACTCCTGTTGAACCCTGATACATTTTTTGTTAGAAGGTAGGACCTTTTTAAACGTGCTTGTTACTGTCCTCCAGGTAACAGATTAGTTTGTATCCGTCCGTCAGCATTTGACCCTCTGTGGAGTCTGGAGGAGCTCGACCTGTCTGACAATGAGCTGAGTAATCTCAATCACAAATGGTTCGCTAAGCTAGGAGCTCTGCAGAAGCTCAACCTACTCAACAACCGATACAGGTAAAGAGTTCATGGGTACTCTAACTGTACATAGACCAATCAGAGATGTCCACATCACATAATGTTCAGATGTATATGCACCTTTTTTCTCTCTCCTCCTCCCCCTCAGCTGCTTGGGTTCTCCTCCATTGTTTCAGGGGCTGATCAGGCTGCGGAGGCTAGCACTTGGAGGTCCTGCTCTGAATGAGCTAAAGAAAGGGGATCTCTCTGGAGTCACTCAGCTGGAGGAGCTCACTGTACACGCCAACAACTTGACAAGGTTGGAGACAGAGACTGGTTGTGTTTGTTTCATTGCAGTACATGAGTCAAATGTCCTCACAAGAGAAGAAAACTCACCTCCTTAAAGCCTTATAGTGGCAAATTTTGGCTGTGATGACTCATGGTGGCTTCAAATCAAGTATTAAGTATTCTAAGTATTGCTTGTTTTGACAAGCTACGTGGAAACAACCAATTAACAGCTTCCCCAAGATTTGAGAAGTAGTTGTAGTAACTAATTGTTGCAACTTTAAAAAAGCATTTAAAATGTTAGATTGAATAATAAAAACTAGGCACATGCAAATCAAAAATTGTTTAAGAGAAAATGCACAACAACAAAAATAACATCATGACATAAAAGTTTGTGGATTAAAATCTGCCATTTTGAAGTTTTTGCACCTTTTGATGTAAATATACCAACTGTTCTGCATGTTGACACATGATCAATATATATCAACATAAATTGCATAAAAGGAAATTATAGCATATAAGAAATTATAAATTTCTCTTAATGTCAGCAAATCCCTTAGAAACCAAACCCAGTGATGTGTTAGTCGACTTTTCAGTATCTTTTCACTTCTCTAGGGCACTATGTAAAATAAACAAAAACAGAATGCAATGATTTGCAAATCTCACAAACCCATATTTTATTAACAATTGAACATAGAAAACATATCAAATGTTTAAACTGAAAACATTTACCATCTTAAGAAAAAAAAGTTAATTTTGAAATTGATTGGCAGCAAGACATCTCAAAAACGTTGGGACAGGTAAGTGATACTAAAAAGAAAGAGCTGGAAGAGCATTTTGCAACTAATTAAGTTAATTGGTAACAGGTCAAAAACAGGTATAAGAAAGTGAAGGCCAGTGTGGTTCTAGTGGTGGTAGAACTCTGTCGAGAACAACACAGTGCTAGGTACAACTGTGCAGAATCCTCAAAGTCCCATGTGGATGAGGACTCAAGGTTGAGGAAAGACACATACTATTTACAGGGGTGAGAAGGGAATTATACACACACACACGCACACACATACATATATATATATATACACAGGTATATAGACATAATTGAAAGGCTCAGTAATTTCAACACAACTACTCACTGTAGTTTTAAACATGACTCACATGAGGAAATTCTGACTATTTTCAGCAAAGCTACAGTTTGTGTCCTATTGGTTCTTTGAGTTTGTTGATAAAAGGGAAATACAAGAAAAATACCAAAGACTGAACACTCAGCCACTGATTGTTGAATTCACTGTCTTTCCTGCCTCTTAAGGGTTTTACTACCATCTTTCGCTCTTCCTCTCCTCCTCTATGTTTTTCTGCAGGTACGACTCTGGCACTCTAGCAGACATCTGGCCATTGGGTCAAGTCAGTTTGAGCCTTCGCCAACCGTTTTTAACAGACATAGCCTTAGCCACGACTGTGCTCCGTGATGTTTTGTACCCTGAGACACCAATCACTCTGGAAGACCTCCATCTAGTTGGGAATCTGTTCATCCAGCCCATCGAGGAGATAACCAGAAAGAGGGTCAGGTCTGTCCACAAACTCCATTTCTTCAGTTTTTTGTGTCTGTCAGTAATGCTAATAATGTAATGAATCACATGGCAAGAATACATTTTTGCAGACAAACTAACCAGTTGATACTCTTCAGGCATATAACCTTCCGTAACCTCAACCTATCTGATGGAGCCATTGTCGACCTCCTAGTGGCTTTAAATGGAGCACCACTTATGTCCCTTTCTGTGTATGGTGTCACGCTGAAGGGGCAAGGCAGGTAGAAAACTGGTTTATGAAGCCTTTAAAATTTTTGTTAGTGCACAAATATGACCTAGCTAGACCTGCCAAGCTATCCTGGTGCAGAGGTAATAAAGCAGGTCCAAATCATGATACTGTTGTAAGTGAGAGTAAACACAAGAATGATACAATGATTACATGGTAAGCTGGAGTTACTGAGGACGTGGAGGGACAGGAAATTGAATGTCAAAATAAGAGCAAGGAGTAAAGCTGAGGACCATGACAACAGTCTCATTTACCTATCTGTGAAAAGTGTAATACATTTTAGGTCATATTCATGCAGAAAGTGAAATAATTACAAAAGTTTTACAGAAATTAAAAGTGCCAAAGTGTATGAAGTAGAACCATAGCAGATATGTCATGTCTCTGTTTGCATATCTTCACTTAGTAAATAAAAATGGCACCACTAATTTTATTTAAATTTAGTCAAACTTGGTGATAACCACAGAAAAGGACAAATGGAGCAAAAACATTCACATTAGCATTTGGGAATAATACATTTATTTTATTTATTAGTTATTTCATATTGATTGAAAAACACATTGCCAGTACATTCACAGTGAACAGCACAAACAACTGCAGATCCACAAAGTTTTGTTACTTACTTTTATGACAAAACTGTTCTGTTTGCCTTTTGTTGGGTATGTGTTTTACAAATTAACAAAATTTGTTTAGTAACTGCACAAAATAGTTGATCATGCTCACATAAAGTACTAGAAGTTATTAAATTCTTCATTTGAGAAAAAGTTTTAAACATTTTTGTTTTGTATATAAAAGTGTTATAGATATCAGCAGTACAGGGAATACTTGTTTATGGTTGTTGTTACTGTAGGTGGGAAAAAGCCAACTGGACCGATCATAAAAGCATCGATGAGTTCTATGTGGAAAACGCTGAGGTGCTGGACATCTGGACATTTGTGTCGTTTCTACAGCTCAAGTTTTTGCTGCATTATCCAAGAAAGGTGTCACTCATAAATTCCAAGGTAAACAAGTTGTCACTAACATAAATATTCCATACATTAGATACAGTACAAAACGCAAGAACAAAATCTGCATTTCCTTCATCTTCTGTTATTACTGTTAATATCACAACATTTTGTTGTATATTTCTGTAATTGCAACTTTTCAACCACGACCAATTTGTGAAAACATTTTTTGTGATATTTTGGCATCATACCCTTAGGTATTTGTGATGCCCTGTAACACATCCCGCCTGTTAAAGAACTTGCAGTACCTGGACCTCTCTGACAACTTGCTGACTGACTTGACTGTGGAGGAGACACTGTGTAAAGGAGATGGCTCACTGAAGGACCTTCGAGTTTTAAACATCAGTGGAAATCCTCTCAAGGTGTTTTTAAAAGGAAGATAATGAAAAGGAAGAATGAAAAACTGTCTGTTTGTGTTTTTCTATTAATTTCACTTGTCATAGCTTCATAGACTCCAAGGCAGTAGGAACAGTGATTGATCAGATATTAGTACAAATTATTACTCAAACTGTCTCTATTCCTGCTGATGAATGAAGAACATCATGCTTAAAATCAGTTTAGTGCCTTTAAATATACAGTATATCCAGAGATAAGAACATATAAATAACATATAAACATATAAATAACATAAAGCCCTAGATTTGAAACAAACAAAAAAAGAGCTGTCTTATAGACTTGTCTGCCTCTGCCTCACCATTTGTGTCCAGTCTCTGTCCATGATGAGCAGACTGGTTGAGACACTCCACAAACTGACCCACCTGGAGATCAGCAGAACTGGCTACAGCTTCATGCCTCACCGCTGCTCCTGGCCCTCCACCCTGAGACATCTGAACATTTCTGGGGCTAAACTTACCACCATTACTCCCTGTTTACCCACAACTCTGCAGGTACTGAGGCTGAGCTATGTAGCAGTACACCTAAGACATCTAGGACCATCACATCAAAATACTACTGGCTTGTACTTTATCATATACAGGTCTTGGACCTGAGCCACAATGATCTCAAAGCATTTACTCTGGCCCTGCCGGACCTGCGAGAGCTCTACCTATCTGGAAATAAGTTCCT
>JAUMHL010000011.1:1806386-1819362 GCA_032362345.1 Sandelia bainsii
CATCACTGCCCCTAGCGTCCTGGAGCACTTCCGTTGTGGGAATTCTATTTGCGGCGTTTTGTTTTTGTTCGTGCTTTTCTATTTGCAGTCGCTTTTACTTTTGCAGTCGCTTTTACATTTGTACGTGCTTTTACTTTTGCAGTCGCTTTTACGTTTGGTCGTGCTTTTACTTTTGCAGTCGCTTTTACATTTGTACGTGCTTTGTCTCTAGGGGCCACCGTAATAATCTCTGTCCACAACAATACATATCAACTCTGCAAATTTGTTCCTTCAATAACTGTCAAGACCTGTCATCACGTCAGCCACTGCATATAGTCACAGTTACAAGTGGCCCTTTGACAGCAACCATAATGGTGATGTGGCCCGCGATTAAAATTGAGTTTGACACTCCTGTCATATGAAATGGCCACCCATATATGCTGTGAAGGAAACTTTTTAGTAAGATGCATAAAGTTCTTCTTCAACTATTAGTTTTAAGAAATTTGTCTCTGAATTGGCTTGTTTTTTTTAGAAGCCATTATGAGAGCACAGCCAAACCAGTAAAAATTTAAAATATGTCTGCCAGTAAATAATGACTCAGAGGTTTGGAATGATTAAAAATGGTTGGTTGATGGCTGGCTGATAAAAAAAAAACTTAATATATAGCTAATAAATGCACCACACTTTTCTTTGTTTTTTTTTATATGTTAAATGTTATATTTTACTTTTCATACTCTGAGCTGTATTTTGTACTGAAAGGTTCTACAAAATAATCTTATTTCATATTACATAAATATTTTTAACACTGTGAGTCATTTTACAGTGTCAAAATAAACTGTCAGGTCTCTGGTCGACAAACTTTGTTATGGAGACATTAAAGAACCACACAGAAAGATTGGTTGTGCTCACCATATCTTTTTACAAATTAAATTCTAGGATGGTGCAGGTCTATTGTCAAACTTAACTGCCCCAGGACCTACAAAATATTAACGGAATGTGACCTTTATAGTTTTATCTGGACCAAATATTAGTTAAATCAATTCTGTTGTAATTAAAGCATGGATTAAACTTAATTTATTAAGTTAAGATGTCAAGGGGTGACATTTTGGAAACAATAACAGAACCCTAAAAGATACAAGACACAAAACCAATATTTAAAAGTACAAAGTATGTTTTTATTCTATTCAGATATCAGTTTATTTATATATTTCATAATACAAAAATACATTTGTTATATGTAATATAATATATATATATATATTCTTTACATAATAAGAAAAGCATCTTGAAGCACTTTACATAATAAGATTAAGAATTTTATAGAAAACCCGAAAAAATCCACCTTGAGAAGCTCTAGGCGACAGCGGAGAGGAAATACTCCCTCTAAAGGAAGAAACCTCCAGCAGCATGACCTTTATCCTTGAGTCCAAATGGACGCTGGTGGCAAATTTGCAGAAATTTCCTCCAGGAGTTCATGTGATGTGTCATTTACTTAAATGGCACAGTGACTTTGACCTATGACCACCAAAATGTAATCAGTTTATCCTTGAATTTAAAAAGAGTTTGTGAGCTTCTGCACCTCCCGACCAACCCGCATCCAGAAAGCAGAGGTTTTAAGAATGACAGACTGTGATTAAAGTATTTCTTTTAAAACATTCAACATATAACGTATTAAGTATAACAATGAGCACATGATGTCCTTTTCAGTGTCTGTATAACCAAGTGTATCTTCTCACTGTTAAGAATTATGAAGACATTTAGCCTTGACTGCAGATAGTAGCAAGAATTCTCTTCTGTGAGAACTGGTTGAATCTAACTCAGCTGCAAAAAGGGAGAGCTGAACCTAGATAAGACTGGGGAGGATGTTTTGCTTGGGGTATAAAAGAGAGACACTTTTTGTATGTTTTTCAGCGTCCTTTGCAGACTGTCTGTCTTTCTGTATTGGAGCTGCTCCTTTCTTGCAAGAAAATTAAAACCTATAAAGACAAGTTTACTGTTCCAGTGCTCTTATTTCAGAAAGTTTCCACAACAATTTGGCACCCAACGTGGGGCTCACACGTGGATTTCGGGGAGGACGGTGGGACGGAGATCAACAATCCTGAACTGTCAACAACGTTCAGCCTCCAACCTCCTCTGACTTCAGTGAAGGGAGGACCGACCGCAGTCACGCCCGATCTTCACCACTGAGATCCAACAATTCCTTAATCTCCAAATTATCTGGTGAGGCTGTTGAATAATGTATTAAAACTGTTGATTCCTCATTGATGCTTCACAATCCTGGTAGAAGAATCTGAATTGATCCAGAATTGTCCAATGTTACTGACACAGCATTGAGTGTACCTGACGCACGTATGTAATGTACCTAATACACATAAAAAAGATACTGCAGTAGCTTCCATTAATGTAACCATGGGAGTAGAAGGGTCAAAACAGATTCAGCCCATTCAGGGGCCCATTGGGGAAGTAATGAAGAAGAAACACGGTAACAACAGCCTTGTATGCTTGAGCACTTGGACAGATACATTTGGCTTTCCTACAGGGGGTTCTTTAAATAAAGTTCAATTGAATGCTTTAAGGGGAAAATTAGAGAAAGTTGTGAAAGGCAACAGGAAGAAAAAGAAGGTGTCAGCGAGTGATTTAGAAGACATTGAAACACATAAACGGTGTTTGAGTTTATGGGAGAGAGAAGCAGATAGTGGTTAAGGAAAACAATTACAACAGAAAAAAACTAGCACTGATGAAAACCAACACAAAGAAACAAAACCACAGTCTAATGATATTCCACCACCATACTCGCAGACCTCTTCTCTGTATCCACAGATCAGCGCTCTGCGGTTTCACTCCGACCTCGATGCCTGCCCACCACGGCCAATGGCACCACCACCACTTCCACCCCCACCAAATGACGACCCAGTGTCCTCCACTGGCCAGCCCCAGGTTCCGCAGACTCCTGATCTGCTATCACCATCCTGCACAAGAATGGGAACGGTTTTTCGCGGTCAGAACACAGAGACAGTGGAGGTCACCTCATCAACACGTGACCTCCTCCCCTCACGCCAACAACACTATGGGGAAAGAGGCCACTTCCCAGAGTCAATGGGAAGCCTCCCTGGAAATTTCCCTATGGTGGAGGTGCCGGGGCGTCAAGGCCCCATCATGGTGTTCCGCCCCTGGACTGCTTCAGATATCAAGGAAGCTGCATGTCACCTGCCTGACCCAGTAGAGTCAGGTGAAAGGTTTGCTGAGTCTTTTGTGGTGTTCTGCAAGGAGTTCAGACCAACTGTGTCTGAAATCCACTGCCTGCTGGGAACAAAAATGAAAGCGTCTGACTACCACAAGATCTCAGACAAATTAGGGACTGACGATCCACCCAGCAACAGCCAAGAAAAGAGGGGACATTGGTACCGGGAGTGTCTGGGGGAGAAGGAAAGCCCCTCTGTGGCTTACTGACCAGGCCGGAGAACGGGAAGTGCAGAGAGGTGGAGGGTGATTCCGCTCTGAGCATGACTGTGGCATCTGGGGGAGGTACTGCAACACACACACACAAACATGCTTCCAGCAACGAAGAAATGCTTGCAAAAACACATAGATGCACGCACACTGCAATGAAGAATGCTTGCTACTAACAATTGCTCACACAATCCATTGAATGTTAAAAATCCAAGTTTGAACCATATTTAAGCACACAAAAATTGCCACAAACACGTCATGATTTCAGGTTCACTTTCTTGGTAGATTGTGGTACAACAAATTGTGTGATTACATCTTCTGAGTTTTCAATTTCTCCCAGGTCAAGTGGTGCAAATAAAACTTGAAACTAAATATTGCAAATTACATGAAGTAGGTTGTCTGTGTTTCTGTCAGTCTCTCTTCTACACATTGTTTGCAGGAGAGCAGCCACTAAGCCAAAAAAGTGGGAGCTGAAACCTGGGACCGTGTAGAGGTGAAACTGAGATACACAGACTCAATCAAATCGTGAATCAAAAAGTCTCAAACAAGATACAGCACTCAAGGTGATGTTTTTCAACTGCATTAACACCTGTAGCACTGATTAAACAGAGTACAACTTGTGTAGCCACAGCATTTGTGGTTCATGTCAATAACATAACATCTGAGATCCAGTAAGTTCCAAACTTACTTAACTTAGAAAGACTAAGCTAAACAAAAATAAAACCAAAGTTAACCAGATGAAGGATTAACCCGGATGCTTTAGCCGTCTTCAGTTCTCCTACAGATCTATAAGCCTGTGGCCACAGCTGGAGACAAAAAGAACTCCGTAGTAAATTCCTCCTCTGCAGAAATTTGGGAGAAGGGGTGTAAGACTGGAGGAGAATTGAACCACTGCTGGCATCTAACATAAACATGATTTCATTTGACTAAAACAGTTCAATTATTATGTCCAAATTCAGATTACAGACTATGTAAAATATCCTCTCTAAAAAAAGAAAGAAGAAGAGAGTAATTAGTGTTTTAAATAGCAATTGAGAATAAGATTGATGTTTGATTCCATCCTGTAATTTGTGAAATAATAGAAATAATAATGAAAATTTCAAGATAATAATATTAAAAGTTGCTGGCCAGCCGACTGATTGGATACTTCTACAAGACCTGCAGACACCAATTGCTGCAATTCCAGAGCACCTTCCCACTAATCTCTTCAAGGTGCCTTCAAATTTTGTTGTTGGTTTGGCTCCACTTAGTCACAGCAAGTGGATGATTTAGTAATTTGTAGTAAAAAGCATGCGAACAGTGACACTGCTAACATCTATTTAGCAGAACAAGGTCACAAGGCTAGCCTCTCTAACTTACAGTTCTGTTTAAAGAAGCCTCACATCTAGGACTAAGTATAGAAAATCTCTTATTGCTAAACTACTGAACAAAGAAGTCAAATCAGCTCAAAGGCCTTTAATTAAAAAGCAGATTGTGGCTTATTATTTGACCCTACAATGGATCCTAAATTATTCTAGGCAAGAGGTATCTAACCTCTCGTGCACGGTAAACAAGTAAGAGCTCAGGAAGAAGTGACTTGGACAGACACTGCTGAACTTTGACTTGACTGACTTGAAACTAGTTCTCCAGACTGCACCAACCAGACCTAAAAGCTCTTCTCCTTCATGTCATTGTTTGATCCTGTATAACCAAAAGACTTATCTCTCAGCTCAATGGTGGTTCATTGTTTTATTAATCAGCCTGAAGTCCTGATATCACTGGTCTTCTCTCAATCCATCTAGCTAGCTTCCTCAACCAAATGAGGGGGAGCTTTTAACTGCTTGATTGTTTTGAACAGTTTGCTCTTCAAGATTGGACCTCCTAACCCTAACACAATCTTCCAATTGTAGGATGCATTTAGTTTCCTAAATATGTTTCTGTTGTAAAATGTGAATCTCTAACTAACAAGTCTCATCCAGGACATGCAGCAGCAGGCCGACAAAGCAGAGAAGCTGCCATCACAAAAATCAGATGCACATTACATTCGTAAGAAAATTAAAACCTATAAAGACAAGTTTACTGTTCCAGGGCTCTTGTTTCAGAAACTTTACACAACAATAGTTATGCACACTGTAAAATAGATGTTCACATTGTACTTTTTATTCTAGTAAATGTTGTGCTGTAGTTTGCATATTCCGATTCTGACTCAGAATTGGTATTTTATTTATTTTCTGTTCATGGGACGAGACTTTTATGTGAAGTTTTGTGTTGAAGAATGTTACTTTCTGAATTTAAAATAAGCTTTTTTGTAAAACATCTCCATTGTTTGCTTTTATGGCCACAGAGAGGTATTTTTTTTTACCTTTATTATTTTCTAGTCTTCAATTTCTTGGCTCAGCTAGATTTTTTCTTTGTTTTAATTTGAGTTAAAAACAAATTGATGCATTGCCACAGGTCATCAAATGGTTTAAACACTTCACCATCATAGTAGTTCAAAACTACAGCCCCCAAAAAGCTAGAAATGGCCCTGCCTGGATGCCTCCTGAGTGCTGTACTGTTTTGTGCATGCAAAAAATCTGTTCCTTTATTTGTACATGTAAGAATATGCAAAATAAGTGAAAGTGCTGGATGACTGAACACTTCATGTATAGAAAGAGGCAGATGATTGAAGCTGCTGATGTGCGCTCTCTCTTAGAACAACAGAATTCCCTGTGTGTTTTCCTGTTTGTGTTCAGCAGCTGCAGCCATTTTAGAACAAGTCAGCTCGACAACTGAAACCATATGAAATGGCCACGCATATGTCCTGTGAAGGGTGTAGTGCAAACAAAATAACTTCTTACTGAACTCTAGTTTAGTAGGCTATATAAAGTTATCATTTTAATAAATCTACTTCTGATATTTCTTTCACTACAGCACCAACATATGTAACATATTGTTAGTATATTAAACAATTATGTATAATAGTTAAAAAGTCATTCTTCAGCACTGCGATCATTTCAACTAAGGTCTTCCACCTTTTTTGTATTTGTATGGGGAACAACAGACATGTAGATATACAGCTGGATACTACTAGAAGTAGGAGTTCATCTTACTCATTAACGTGCAACTAAATTATAACAATGTTAGAATAATTCATGTTTATCCATCCATCCATTTTCTTAACCGCTTGTCCTCGTAAGGGTCACGGGGGGTGCCGGAGCCTATCCCAGGTGTCATCGGGCGAGAGGCAGGGTACACCCTGGACAGGTCGCCAATCCATCGCAGGGCCGACACACAGAGACAAACAACCATGCACACTCACAGTCACACCTACGGATAATCTTAGAGTCTAATTCATGTTTAATTAATTATTATTATTATTATAAGAATAATGTTTCTTCTAGAACATAAATCCAAGGTTACATTACCTGGTACTTGAAGATACCTGCGTTGCTGTGGCGTCCAATTGTTTTTTTTTATGTCCTATCTACTTTATTTTCTAAAGCACTTTGAGGTGCATTGAAAGGTTCTATATAAGATCTGTATTACAGCCCAGTTAGTTCTCTGGCTGACAAACTGACAATGCAAAAACCATTTGTGCAGATAAACTGTTCCTTAAGATGTCCGGAGAATTTTGCCTAATGTACAAATTATTGTAAATTCAGGTCCAGGCCGCTGGTCCAACCAACTGTTACTAACTTTATGTAGGTACTTCGAGAGTTCCTACATAAAGTTAGTAACATAAAAAAAAAAGAGATCTTAACCTTTGCTTTTTTTTTATGATCTGTATGTAATTATTGACACATTATTACTGACCACTGTGATATGGTTTTATTAATATTTAATCAATACAAAGTTAATATCAGTATAACTCTTGATAATAAAAAAAGCTGCTCCCCTGACTGATATATTTTCACCACTGAACATTTGAGGGGGGTGAAAATGACAGAGCAGTCTACTTCTCCTCTGATCGTTGTCTTATCCTATCCTTTTTAAGCATCTTACTTAAATTGACATTTAAAGAAATGTTTTACTCTCTTCCACACAAGTTTACATGATGAAGAATCAGCTGCAATGACAAGTACACAAACCTCATTCATGCACATACTAGTGACAGATCTACTTCAATCAAGCATTTACCATCAGCTTCAGCTCACACTAATTAAATCACAATGCAACAGGCATTCCAGATATTAATATTAAAGTTACATAAAATGTAAACAGATGCTTTGTATGACTTGTAAAAAAAAAATCAATGTGCAAAAAGCTGCAGCCTTACAAACGCAGATCAAGTCAGTTTTAACAAAAACGTGTTAGTGGTGTCAACAGAACAGGGACATGTGCAAATATTCTATAAAACTGCATAAAAACACTGATTTTTTTACAGTACAAAGCAACAGTGAACCATAAAACATGTTTAACAGTATCTCCAGAAGTTCCACACTAGACATGTTTCTCTTTGACTGATCAAATACTGGGGTCGTGCTTAAATTAAGTTTATTCAAGTTGGCAGCAGTTTTCAGATCAGAGTCCTCTTTACACAGAGAACAGGTTCTGCAGGGAACTGCGCATGTGTTCAGTCAAAGAACGTGTGCAGAAGAAACAGAAGACTTGAAAGCAGCCTGATCCAGCTCCTTATTGCACTGATCTTCACAGTTCAGCCTTTGCAAAACTCCAGAAGTACCTATAACTGTGTCTCCCGGGCCTTTTATTCAAGGCCCAGTGAAAAGTTGATCCCATGAACTATACCAATGATGATGGGTTGCCAGGCAACCAGGTATCTGAGCCAGTCCAGCAGCTGCCCGTAGAGGACATGTGTCTTCTCCCAGCTGTCAGGAGACGAGGGAATTAAGGAGAAAGATCAGACAGAGGTGGTGTATGTAAAACATGTTTGTTGGGATGTTCAGTATTATTACTTTACCTGAGGCTAATTAGATTTTTCTCCTGGGAAACGTGTGCACATGAACAGGTTCATTAAATTAATGTAATAAGGTACTTTTGGTTGTAATTAATGCTACAGTATGTTCCCTAAAAAGATGTATTTGCAGTTGAAGGTCAGTTATAATATAGAAACGTCGCTAATATTTATGAAACACAGTTGACAGCTGACATGTGGACACTTAAACACTTTTGAAAACTTTTTTGATCAACATTTAGTTACACAAGACTGACAGAGAAAGAGTCAGTGGTCAGTGGAGTAATTGGTTGAGACAGAAGATATTCATTAATTGTATGGACTACTTCATTTCACATAGGTGTTGTAGCTCTAAATAAATTGTAATTTCTTCTGGGGTCAATAATATAGTAATATTATGAGTAAAGACACTTATTACTCTTCATACTCGGTAATAAGGATTATTATTTATTTTTTTAAGGAGTAATAATATATTACTCTTCCTGAGTAACTTATACAACACTGGTGCTGGATACTCACTCATAGTGAACTGGTTGTTGAAGCAGCACAGTCATGATATTTTTGCATGTTTCTACTCGGCCAGAACATCCAACGGATTAAAACAAAAAAACTCTGTGACAATCAAAACATTACAATGTGTGTAACGTCACAGTTCCTCATCACTCAGCCAAACACAAAGAAACTATTCAAAGGATACGGGTTGTTCATCATCCTCTTCAAGTCGACCTTCTCGTTGCAGTATGGACACGTCTGCTTCTTACCCACGATGCACCAGCCCCGGATGCAGAACTCGTGGAATCTGGTGCAGGGCAAGCTAAGGTAGAAAGGCTGAAAATACTTTCTGTATAAAAAGAAATTTGTTATTAGGCTACTGGCATCTGAGTCACAGTAGCTGATCCTCTGAAATACAACATCCAAATAAACACATGGCTCCATTTGGTAATTAGAGCATCGTACCTTAAAACACAGCAACCTAGATTTACTTGCTTTGGGAGACTCTACTTGTACTTGTTTGCTCTTTACCTGCAATAATGTTCTTCAGTTTTTACGTAATCTCAACACAATGTGAGAAGATTTAATCAGAGCAACACTTGATAAAGGTATAGCTGAAAATATGGGGGAAAGTTTGTCTGTCTCTTTTCTAAATAAGTATGACAATACAGCCAGGGGTTGATTAACTTAGCTTAGCATGAAGTCTAGAAACAGGAGGAAACAGCTAACCTGTGCGGAGTTTAACAATAGTTCTATGAACATCTATTAACCTTTGTTACAGCGCATTTTGTTTGACTTTAACTAATACAGAGAGAAGTTTCATAAGGATTTAGAAGGAGACGTGTGCCGCTGCTATTTACTGACAGCTGTGGATGTAGCCCTTGTTTCTGTGGAGGCTGAATACACGTTTGGAAAAGTGTGTCCCACATGAAACTAATAAATATATAAATACAGCTGGAGATGATGGACAGAAGCACCAGGTGAATGGACGATCTGTTGGTCAAAGAGCTGCACAGTAACAGACTGTGAACTCCGACCTCCTCCTGCAGGAACAACTGAGCTTTAGGATACATGTGTCCACAGGAGAGCTGGTAGGTGTCTTCTATAAAACCTTCCTCCTCCACGTCCACCAGGATCCTCTGACCGCACACTGCACAGATGTCGTCGGTCAAGCTCCTGCTGGGCATGCCTCCTTTATTGTAGTACTGAAAACACACACATGCAAGGACGACAACACATTTATCTAATCCAATCAGACTTAAAGTCACAGGATTAATAAACATCAGTCTGTATTATTTCTTATTTTACTTTTACCTTTATTTATTTGGGGTATTTTACATAATATATTGTACCTGTGCGCAATACTTTGTTTACGCTAAACTTATCCCAATTGTTTGATCACTACTACTATTATATCATGTAATTTTTCATGAGAAATCAATTGTTAAATAAAATATTAAAATTACAAATGACCTACTCCGATTGTTGAGGCCATGTAGTCAGAGCAGATTTCAGCAAAGTCTCTGCCCATGACGCCGTAGTAAAGGCCGTAAAACAGCATGATGACGCCTACGTCCATGGAGTCCTCTGCCTTGATCCTACAGAGAAAAAGAAATGGTCTCTCAGTGAGTAGGAGTAATCGATATCTGACCAATAAAGCTCATGTAAACTGTGCTTAATTAAACTGAGACATTTAATTGACAGAACTAAGTATCTAAAGAGGCTCCACAAAACCATTATGTATCCAGGCTTTATCATCTCTGTCAGACTTTCACTACTGACATCTACTGTCTGTAGTGTAAGTACATAACTGACTGATTAGCGCCCTCTAGTGTGCACTGTTACACTTGAGCAATTCAAAAACCCATAATGCAGTGTGGTGATTATAAAGCAAAGTTTTGTATTAAGTATGTAGAAAGTCCTGATGTTTAAAATCAAATAAAAAACCCAAATAAAATAAATAAATGTCTGCTTGGTCAATTAAACTCTTGTCAAACAACAAATAAAACACTGAAAATAATTCAGTTTAGGCTTTAAACAAAATTCTGACTGACCTGAAGAAGACGTTGAAGCCAAACATGGTGAACATGATGGCGAGGTAACCCAGCACACCCACGGCATAACTCAGCTTGTAGATCAGCAGGAACCACTTGTAGACCATCCTGAAATACAGAAGCGTGGTCAGTACATTATCGACATGTTAACTGGAGAGTTGTTAAGAGTGAGGGCTGCAGCTAGTAGTTATTTTCACTGTCAACCAATCTGCACATGATTTTATTCATTATTATGCAGATTAATTCACAATTCAGATGCAGATTCTGCACTGAATCTGCTTCAACCCCAAACTTATTTAGTTTACTTCCTAAAGCCCAAGATCACATTTAAACTGTTTTAAAATATCTCAGTCATAATAAAAATCACGTTTTCAATAAGAAAAACTACTTTGCAGTTACACATTTATCTTAACAAAACTAAAGGGTTAGAAACTCCCATTTTCTAGGACTCATCAAAGCAAACAACATAAACACATATATCCAGTCAATCCAGTGAATAACATCTGGGTTTTTCAAGACCTCCCCGTGTGAGCCGTTCCTTCCTCCTACCTCGGCGTCCTGCACGACAGCGGCTTGCGTGTGGCCCTGAAGATGACGTAGCTGGTGATGACGGAGAACACGCCCCACATGGACAAGAACCTCCACCAGTAGAGTTTGATGGTGAAATAAAGAGGGACCACCCACATCTGGACCAGCGTGACCAGCTAAGAGGAGACAGACGAACACAATGACATTATTTACACTTTATACTTATAATATTCACTATTCTATGCACAATGGTTGTTGCATTTAATCACAATATTCCAACATGCTGTGCTGGTAGTCTATGTTCACTGAAGACTGGGGTAAACACTTAAACTGTCAATGATCAGTTTGTGTTCATGGAAAGAGTTTTAGGATAATCGCTTTAATGTATGATCAGCATGAATGAAAAACTGTGTGTAGTGTTTCCTCCTGCACTCAGCAGCACCCACGTTGTACGAGCGGTGGTGCCGCTGCTTCCACTGCACCAGGACTATCTGAGCCACCACCAGCGTGGCGACGAGGATCAGCACCATCTCTGCGTGCATGGCCTCATGACCCCGGTGCTTCACATGCAGGCGCTCATGCTGCACCCTGTCACGAAGAGGGTGGAGACGGGGGACAAAGGAAACGTAAGGGGAGTCAGAAGAAGAAATGCAGCACTTCATTTTACATTCCATAACTAAAACTTATTTAGTGTGATAAGATGAAGCAGGCAGCACTCACTTCCAGTTTTCTCTGTGTGTCATCTTCAGCAAGTCATCCTGTAATAAAGAGGGTCACAGACAGAAATAGCAGCTGGGAGGTTTGTGTCTCACTGGACAGTTTTAAGTAGGTTAATACAACTTAATACGCCAGATGGCAAAATACAGATATACTAAGACGTATTGTTTCGTTAAGAAAAAAGGCGTTTATCGTCTTAGGGAAAGCTTGTTTTGCCACATCGACACACCGGCTGTCTGAGTATTGACAGTTTCTTCACAGCTGCTGTATCTTGAATTACGTTTTTATCCACTCATACGTTAAAAACGTCGACAATCATGTGTGAACAGCTGCTTTATTAACTGCAATGTACATACCTGTGGATGTACGCCCTCCATTGTCTGCTTTATATTACTCTCCCGATGCTAGCTAGCGGGTAAACAGTTAGCTTAGCACCGCTTTGACAGCAGCCTCCTCACCGACAGCTGCTCGGAGCCGGAGCAGGTACGGAAAGTGAGGAGGGACATAATTACCACTGCGAGTAAAATACTATAACTGAACTCAAAACAGCAGGTACAGAGACCCAAGAGGGACAACTATCACTAAGCAAAATACTAACTGAATTACAGTATCCATGCACCCCTGACACAAAGATACGCTAATTAATTAAAATGACTCATTTTAATCAACTGGTTCAGTATTGTGTCATATATTGGGCACGTAATGTGATCTGTTTGGTAGACTTGATACCCAAAATCAAAAGGAAGTTTTTTTTTTTAATCATACTGCACCTAGCAATTCTTAAAATCCATTAGGTTGTGAACTGAGAGTTTTTCCTCTCCACCGTCGCCTAGTGCTTGCTCAAGTGGGACTGTTGGGTTTTCTATATAGTTCTGTATATATA
>JAUMHL010000011.1:1820840-1831450 GCA_032362345.1 Sandelia bainsii
GAAGGTTTGTGCCATCTTTGGTCTTTCGACCTCTGGTGGAAACTACGAATGGCAGGAAAAAGCATCATCACAGCGAATGTTGGCGACCGAATACACAGATTAAAGAAGAGTTTAGTTACTGAATCTGATGAGTGAAGGTTTTAAGAAACTGAAAACCGACTTTAGAAGCTCAGTTCTACAAACATAGTTAAACTGAAGCTCACCTGCTGCCAGATCCAGTAGAGATGACACACGTCTGCTTCTTGTCCTCGAGGAATTAGCTGCATCACCCACTGAGACACAGCTGAGCAGATTGTCTACAGTGTCCCTGAAGGTCATTCTCTGTGGTGAGCTATAAAAATGTGTTGAAACAGTTACAGAGTTAGAAAACCACCAAACGTCTCATTTGACTGAGCAAAATTAAACACGTTAAAAAATTAAAACTGTCACAGAACATGGAGACGCCTCATTTCTTAGATCTTTCAAAATGAAAATCAAGCAGGAGGCTGTCCCTAAAGGACCAGTCTACTAAAAATTAACTGTGGGTGTGACAAAAAAAACGCTCAGACATCCAAGGAAGGTTTGTGCCATCTTCGGTCTTTCAACCTCTGGTGGAAACTACGAATGGCAGGAAAAATCGTCATCACAGCGCAGCAGTGAATTTCACCTGTAATTGTAAAAAATTTAAAGAATATTTCTTGGTCTTACCTCATCTATACTGCGGCGCACAAGTCAAAAACGATGCTGATGTCCTCCACTGAAGAACACCCAACAAGATAAAATTCTGAAAGGAGAAAATACAGGTTTTAATATAATCTTTTAATACATTGCACATGTCTGCATAATAAAAATAGAAATCAAAAAAATCAAATACACATGAAATTGTTTTGCCTCTAATTTACTCTAGAATAAGAAATGTGTAGTTAAACTAATGTGGCAGCCAACAGGCCAGACTCTTTTCATTAAAAATAGTTAAAATTAAATAAAAACATTACGTCATCTTCAGCCCTAGTTACAACAAATGGGAAAGAGATGGAATGAGAAAATTAAAAGCTATGAAAGCAGATAACCAAAGTTAAAAACCAAACCTACTTTAAAAAGTAAAAAAAGAAAAAAAAAAGTTTGTAGTCCAAGAGATTTTCATACAAGTTCACCTTTCTCTCATTAAATCAATTACAAAGTTACACTGTGATGAAATGGTCACCACGTGTTCAGCAGCTGGAAATTTACTAGAAATTACCCACTTCCTGGTTTTTAAAAGTCGTTTAGTCCACATTAATTAATACAATATATAATATTTTAGAATAATAAGAACATTGCTACAGTTTCACCATTTCACTACCAGAGTTACAGCAGATTTCTGACGAATATCAGACAAACTTTCCAACTTAAAGAGTTTAACACGTTAGTTTCCATCAATCTGCGTTTAAAAATCACAACTGTAAAAACTGTATCTGCCTCAAAATTAACTGTTTAACATGAAATAATCTCACCAACAGGATTATGTCAGTTGATAACAACGTGAGGAAACAGAATATGTCGACGCTGGCGCAATCTGCGACCATCCGTAAAATAAACTCATCATCTAAGATAAATGCCGCCACCTAAGACTTCCACACAGTGCGGTAAACAAGCACAACTTTTCATTTGGGGATTAAAAGGGAAGATTAAAAGCATATTTACCGTCAGATTAGCAGCAGATTTGGTGTCGACCTCCGTCTCCACGTCTCCTCACGAACAAACGACTTAAATCCGGTCAACGCGTCTTTTTATTTCCTGACGCCGCGTGTGAACCGGTTGATGACGCGTTGCCGCCCCCTGCAGGACCGGAGGTGAACCGACATCTCCCCTACCGTCACTGTACTGTACGGTATTATTTCATAAATTGTTCTTAATGCAACCTTTATTCTTCTAAAAAATAAAAATAAAATAACTGCATTTACTTACACATAGGCTTCATATATTTATACATACATAACAAAGTAGTCTTCATGTAAGTGCCATCAGAGCTGTATGATATCCAGTGTGCAGCTACTGGTCCTACCAACCTGCCAAGGGCCTCGTCTACTGCTTCTTGCTGTTGTTTTTGATTTGCCTGCTGCTCTTTTCTCTTTCCTCTCACCCCAACCGGTCGCGGCAGATATACCGACCTCCCTGTTCTGCTGGAGGTTTCTTACGTTAGAGGGAGTTTTCCCTCTTTACTGTTGCCTTATGCTTGCTCACGTGCGATTGTTGGGCTTTCAGTGTAATTCTGGAAGGTTTTAAACCTTACACTGTAAAGTGCCTTGAGGTGACTTATATTATGATTTGACTGTATATAAATCAACTGAACTGAATTGAAACTGAATAGGTATAAGAAAATAAGAAAAGTGGCCTTTCTGTGTGGAGTTTGCATGTTCTCCCCGTGTCTGCGTGGGTTCCTCCCACCATCCAAAGACATGCATGTTAGGTTAATTGGTGACTCTAAGATTGTCCGTGGGTGTGAATGTGAGTGTGTTGTTTGTTTGTCTCTATGTGTCGGCCCTGCGATGGATTGGCGACCTGTCCAGGGTGTACCCCGCCTCTTGCCCGATGACAGCTGGGATAGGCTCCAGCACCCCCCGTGACCCTTACGAGGACAAGCGGTTAAGACAATGGATGGAAATAAGAAAAGTGAGGAGGTAAAAATTATATTATAAAAAACATGATTTTGACATGAATCAAAAAAGTGTTTTTACGTTTAAAGGTTGATTGTTTTGAGTTGATACAAGTGAGATTGGAGACGAGAGAGAGACATTGTGATAAACAGAGAGAGAGAGACGCCCACACCATCAGTTAACTGACATACAGATGAACCAATCACCTCCCTTCTTTTTTATTCTCTCATGCTCCTGATTGGTGGATACTGCAGCAAGGCTCAATGTCTACCCCCCTCTCCTTTCCCTTAACCCCCCTCCACAGTCTGCTGGTGCTGCTGCTGCTGCTGCAAGCTGCTGGTGTTGCCGTGACGATGATATCCTCCCCCTCCCACACACACACACACACACACACGAGAGAAGAGAGGGAGCAAGCAAGATGCTATATGACGCGATGACTTCAGGCTGGAAAACCAACACACGCTCACACTCACTGACTGCGTCTTAGGAAAACATGGTGAGTTCTGGTTTTCCTGTTTTTGGGATGAGAGGACAGGAGGGTGCACGGATGACTGGGTGGATGGATGGGTGGGTGGAGGAATGTTTAGATGACAGCAGCATCTGTAGCATGGTGTGTGTTTGACAGAGAGGGATGAGGAAGGGTGGAAGAGAGGAAAGAGAGATTGAAAAGGGATGGAGCAATAGAGGATGGATGAACACTGTGGAGGATGAATGAGTAAATCAGAGACTGATGCACCTCAGCTTTAGAGCAAATACACATATATATATATGTGTGTGTGTGACTGTGCTATCAGGCCTCTATGTACTGCACGTTAGCATCCTGAGTGCTAACAGTAACAGGAGGTACGTCACATCTGTGAACAGAAACTGAGCTGATCCACTCTGACTAACAGCTTTGGCGTGTAACTGACCAGGAATATCAGACACAGGCCCAGAGACCAAGCAAGTCAAGTAGCCACTGAGTCAGAGCCTGAATAATATTCAGCCAATCAAATGACCACAAAGAGATGCAAAACAAACAAATATATGAAAAATAACAATGAAGAGACACAAGACAGCTACTAAAAGACGCAATAAAGTAAGTCATATGAATCAAATCATTTTATATAGCCCAATATCACAAGTTTGCTTTACAATCTGTACAACATATGGCACATATGGTTCTTAAAATCCCAAATAAGGAAAGGAAAAATTCCCCAAAAACCTTATAAACAAAGACACATAAAAACGAAAAAGAAGGTTGACAGGAAATGGTAACTTTGTTATGCTAATAGTGTTGAAAACAGGTGCTACTTAATCCTTTCTGGTAACTAAATTTCTTTTTAGATTTCCAAAATCTAAGCATAATTTAATCAGTCACTGGCTTTATGCGGGGAGTGATTTGTAGTTTTACCACCAACTGTACAGTTTGTACAGTATTGTATAACCATTTCATTTTCAGGAATAAAGTGATTTTGGACCCCGCCGGTCACATTTTAATGAGGTTGAAGTGTCCTTACATTTAGGACATTCTTATAAGTTGATAGATTTTAGAAAAGCTAAAATTTAACCTGAAATGTTGATGTATTTAAAAATTGCTGTATTGGAGTTTTGGTCACTTGGGGGCAAAATGTAAAATAACAGAGGACCCAAGATACATCCTTGTGGGACACCACATGTTATAGGTTGTATTTGGGTCTTGGGATTCACCACACGATGGCCCTTCTCGTATAGGTACTTTGTTGACTTACTATTACTTGTGTATTAAATGTATCTCCATCAGATGTGTCACTTAATGTTTTAAATAGAATAAAGCAAGCTTCATTTAAGTGAGCGTACCCACCCACCCTTTTTATTTTCATCTTAATTTAGAGAAACCAGTAATTAACATCTCTTTGTACAAATGTTGAAGTTGTATGTTTCATAAAGAGAAATGTGGTGGTGGTGTGTGTGTGTGAGTGGTCTGTTGCATCACTGGTAGTCTCCATCATTTCTCTGATCACCGTCTCCCATGGTGCCCTTCCCTCTGCTCTGCTGACGTTATGTCTGCCAGCAATGGCTTCTGTTGCAGTCAGTCTCTTGTTAACATGCCCATCAAACTCTGTGTGACCGCCCTCTCTGCCCGTCCAACCCAATCCCACATGTTCGACCCCTTCATACAGCTGATCCTCCTGGTGTTCTATCCATCTCTGTCCGTTTGCCTCTTTCCAGGGCTGTGTCCAAAAAGCACTCCTTTTTACTATATAGGGCACTATATAGGGTATTCACCATTTTGTAGTGGTGGTTCAAATTTGGAGTGTCTAAATCTATTCACTACAGAGTATACAGTACACAGTGTAACGAAGAAATTAGTGTACCTGGTATATACACTTTCTGCAAAACAGTCCTACAATGTACTGCTCCCTATTTTAGAGATATGAACATTACAGTCTTGTTTAGTTATTAGTGATCCAAAGTGTCTGAAGTCAGTGTTGTGAAATAAATTATCAGTTAAAATACTAACCCTAACTAAAAAAATCAACCCATGCAACAGAATAATCTTCACCTTTCTTAATTCAGTCATTCTTATTGAAACCAAACAGTATTTTTTCTTAACATATGTTTAAGTCAGAGACTTTGCTAATATCATAGTATTGTCATATTTTGCAAATGACTATGCTAAAATAAACTGTAACTGTTTTACTGGAAGTGTAAAACCCTTAAAAAAACTGGAAACACAGCAACAAATAGAGACGAGAGCTCCAGGTGAAAGATGTGATTAAAATAGAGAGAAAAACAGAAACAGAAAGATGGAGTGACCATTAATCTTCCCATGGGAATATATGAAGAGAAAGAGATTACATTACCACTGTGTTCATGTGTGTGCAGTGTATTTTCCTCTAGCGTGACGTCACACAGTAGATTTACTGACAAGCTCTTTAGAAACCGGTTTCAGTGTTACATTTCTCACTCAGTCTGCAGCCGCTGCTTGACTGAAATTAATTTACACTGAGTATGGGTCTGTGCTTAAAACTCACATTGATGTAATGGAGTCTGGTATATTAAGTCAAGATGACGTAAGTTGCTTTTATTTTGTAATTAGAAATTAGAAACATACACTAGACTACATATATTACAAAGATGCTATGAGAATAAATAGTTCTATACATCTTGTACATCAGGGCATTTTGTGGCTGTTTCCCAACACATATGGCATCTTTGTTCTGAGTCTATTTTTGTTCATTTGTATTGTTTTTCCTGTTGTATGTTATGTATTTTGTTTTTTCTTGTGAACTGAGGCATGTTACATGTAGTGGCAGCAATGCTGGTTCAATCCTGCTGAAAATAAAACAAGAACAAATAACAATCACCTAAATTTTTTTGTAGTATTATTATTATTATTAACAATTTTTATACTCGGTTTCTCAACAAGTATGACATTTTTTTGAGTGAATCTCTGGATCATCATCATTAAAACCAGAATCAGACTGTTAATTTGCTTAAAGGTCAACAAAGTTCACCTTCTAACAATTTTCACCAGCTGTAATAAAAATAATTAATGGACTGTTAATCTGGATATTGAGATAGATTTAAGTATCCTTCCTTCACAACCACTGCTTATGTGCCTTTCAGCAAGGCACTGAGCACCCAAGTGGCCCCCAGCAGCTCTAAAGCTGGACGCACTGAGCAGCTCTGTGATACAGACGTACTGAGCCACTGACTTTCTCTCAGTAAATTAACGGTTATTGCAGTGGAATAAAAATAAAATATGGAACAAGGCAGACTGAATAAATAAAGTTTATAGCACTGTGATCGAATTAGAACATGAAACTGGACAGTTCAGTGTGGCTGGGAAACAACTACTACATCCATGCTTGTGAAGATTTTCATCGACATATACTGTACATTCTGTAGTCCCAAAGCGTGTGTCTCTGTTCTTTTTCTGATTGTGTCACAAATATCAAAATATAATACACAATAGTAAAAGTCTGTCATATGTGCCAAGTCTCCATTAACTCATAACTTGGTTTAAAGTACCAAAATCCAAGTGTATTAAGAATAATGCCAAATTCTTACCACAGTGGACACACGGACATGGAAAGTATGAATTGGCTACTGTTGTTGTTACGGTGACAGTTGATCGTATTTGTACTGATATTGTTTGAGAGAATAAAATATGGTCAATGTTACATTTGAGCAGAAACTTAACTTAACTAAACAAACCCAGGTTGTTTTAGTAAACACTTCAGTCACTTATCAGCCGTTTCGATCGCTTAGGTCTTAAACACAACAGCAGGACACAGTAAAGGGATGATATGTTGTGTGGCACCTGCAGTTCTTCATCTGATACTAATAAAGCGTGCTTCATGCGACCGCTGCACAATAAAATCAATTGCTCACCAGTTGAGTGCTTTTAATGTGAAGCAGCAGGAAGTGTTGAGTTAGTGTTAGCATTAACAGCTCTGACACGGCAGGAGGAGAGTAAACACTGACGTTGATATTAATCACATGTAGCATTGTTTTCTGTGTGGGAATGGTGGCTCCCACTGCTACAACTGATGACAACTACAATATAGAAATGGAAATAATGTAAATATACTAAATAATATAAGATGTCTAAAATTTGGAGTTTGTTTAGAATGATCTCTTTAACATTGTAAACTGTGTTTGGTTCAAAGTAGAGCAGATACAGAGAGATATGAACTATTGTTTGTGTGCTCAAAGTCAAACAATATGTGCAAAATGCAAAACATAAAACTTTAATTTACTGGAAAAATATAAGATTTAGATTTATTGAAATGTTTCCTTTTTGAAGAAAGAAAGAAAGAAAGAAAGAAAGAAAGAAAGAAAGAAAGAAAGAAAGAAAGGGTTCAGTTGTCTCTCATTCTGTGACAGTTACAGAGAGTCACCACACTGTCACAGGACAAACAAACACACACACACACACACACTGCACATAGAGCCTCACTGTGGCTCCATTATCCTTGATTCCCTGCATTGTGCTGCAGGGAAACCTTGAATGAAAGTGTGTGGGGTGCAGAGTGATGTGTATGTCTGCATTGTGACGCAAAACATAAAAATTATAAAATGTGATCATATGTCTTTGCATTAAAGTCTAGAATAAATACAGACAGAAAATTTCAGGGGAAAAAAACAACTATCCTTGTGTGTGAGACAGACAGAAAGTGTGTATCTGTCTGTGTAAGGCTACTTTCATGTCAGGAAGGTTGTGTGTTCTGAACAGGATATCTGTGGGAGGAGGAGGAGAAACAGGATTATGTACAAGATCACAGGCAACTCATATCCATAATCCCTCCTCTTTATGAATTATTCATAAAAATATTCTCATATTTTACACACAGACATAGTAAAATACACACAGACAGTGTCTAGTTTTTGTACGTCAGAGACACATTAAAGAGTAAACTGCAAAAACAGACACAAAGAATCAAAGGAAAGAGAAAAAGCAATGTGACTGAGAGCAGTAAGAACGGTGCTCTCTACAGGTCTGAGCGGGTCTTTATTATAATTTGCAAATTTATAAGTTTTCTTTTCTTGTGAAACTGAATTAATATTTTTTATTGTGTTTGAGCACATCATGATGAAAATCTGTTCTTTCCCATGAACACTAAAATATGATTAACAGCTTTTTAAATATATATTTTATTGAACGATATTATAATAAAAGAAAAATACCTTATATTTAAGTTAAAAAAAAGTAAAGCATTTACAAAAACAAACTAGTGTAATCTCACGCTTCTGACTTCTGTTAGGTTCCCTTTAAAGTTCGAGAACAGTCGACACACGCTTTGGGATCCATGTGAACCAGATAGTAGTTCTAAAAAAACATTTACAGTTTTTTTTTTGTTTTATATGTATCCTGCATCATCATCACCATCATCATCATGTGTGAGTCCCGCATTAGGGGAGAAACTGTGAACTGGGACACTTTGTGTCTTCAGCGTGGACAGAGCTGTGATTATTTCTGCTCCTGTGAAAACACAGGCCGCTAAATTTAGGATTTGAGGATTAAAGGGCCCGTGATTGCTTCAGTTTTTGTGGTGCCTCTTCTTTATCCCTCCCCATACAGTCTGTTACCATAGAAACCACAGCCTCACTCCTCCCCCGTCTCTCCTTCCCTCTCGTCCTCACTTTGAAGACACATCAGTGACCTAGATTGCTGCTCCTAGAAGGTCTTTATTAGTTTGAGTTTGTTACTTTTCACTCACGTCTGCTGCTGACTCCTCACACTGCACCACCCTTCGTCCCCACCTCGTCTGTGGGTCGTACCATCTGCCCCTGGGCTTGTTGCACAGGTTCACCACTACTGAGTACACCATCTGGGAGCTAATTGGGGGTGTGCGTTGATGTAACATGCCACCTGGGAGGAACATATGGACATTCCTACAGTGGTAAAGGCAGACTGGGCTGGTTTGTGTGTATAAATACTACATTTACTCTGGTTGTGTTCATTTTGTCAGCTACAGCTTACGTTATGTTGATATTTCTTCTGCAGAGAATGCATCAAAAATAATTTATATGCATGTAGAATGCTTGTATCTCTTGACCAGGTCATGGCAGGATTTTATGACTATGTTTAATCATGGTGAGAAATAAAATCTGATCTGTATGATCTAAGCATTTCTGTCAATAAGGGAAAATACCCTCAGGACAAGTTTGGAGCTTAAGGCACTAACTGACATTCATCGTGTTGTCCCCTGTAGAAACAATGTCTATAACTAAGAGTACTTCATACATTTAGAAAACAAATACTGTCAGCATTACATTGATTACACATGACAAAGTGCACAATCAAGAGTTAAAGAAGAAGTCTGTTCTACACCAACAGTTGGGTGTTTCTACCTACACTGACCCAAGTTTCAACTGTTTCTCCAGCTAATACAGGCCTTTAAGTGATCCCTCCAAAAGATGCTTTTTACATAACACTCTAAAAACTCCTGGGTTAAAACCGACCCCATTTTGGGTCAGTACAGCAGCTACGTAAACCAACACTGCCCACTGGTCCTGGGTGAATTTAAGCCAGTATTAATTTATTTATACAACACCAGTGAGTCACTGGATCAAAAGAACCCTCTTTTTCTTGGGTAATTTTCTACCTATAGTGCAGGGTCAATTTAGGTGCTTTATCGACCCAACACTTGGTCAGTTTTATCTCAGGATGTTTTAGAGTAAAGTGACAGGGGATTGTCTGAAGAAAATATAAGGCCTCAGAATTACTCACATTAAGTTAGTTAAGTTAGAGCCTTTTTGGCACAAGGTTTTTGTTGCTGTCCTTCCACTGCAACTTAACAGGGAAACACAACAAGGGAATGTTCTACTAAAGGGAGTAAAATATTAGAAGATACCCTTGCGTAAGCCACATATAAGCTTCAGATACACACTTGTACTACACTGCTATATAGAACAGAGACTGTCAATTTTGTCCCCAGTCACTTCCATTAAAAGGGATTCAAGAAATTAGCTATTTATGTGCCAGTAGTACCAGGAAGACTTACGGCAAACAAAACCCCTTTTTATGTTCATTTAAGCAACTCACTATTGTTTAAGGACAAATCTAAAAAATTGTGAACCTTTCCTTTAAGATCTGTGTTGTTATTTCTTTCTCTCTCTGTATCCTTTATTTCACTTAATCCTTATCCTTCTCTTTTCTCCTGCAGGACACAGTGGAGGCTGTCCTTACTTTCAATCCTCTACCGATCACATAAACGTCAAGGTTCACCACGTTCACCCAAATCAGACCTAAAGAGGATTGGATCACTACTCACACACTATAATTGTTTTGTATGTGTGTATGATGTATAATACTCTAGTATTGGACAATGCATGGAAAAAGAAAAATGTTTTAAATGGACAATCTGTGGCTTTCTGGATGTCTGGACCATCTTTTTTTAATGTGAATGTAATGGAACAGCGGTTCTCTGACTACATGCTCCATTAAAGGGCTTGTCTTAAATTGTTACGGGGGGGGGGGGGGGGGGGGGGGGGGGGGGGGGGGGGGGGGGGGGGGGGGGGGGG
>JAUMHL010000011.1:1833659-1843980 GCA_032362345.1 Sandelia bainsii
TATTTAGCCCTAGGGACCGATAACAAAGACTGGGCTGACGATCTGAGGGTTCTGGATGGTTTGTGCAGCTGCAACAGCTCACTTAAATAAGATGGAGCCAGACCATTTAAAGCTTTAAAAACAAAAATCAACAACTTAAAGTCAATTCGAAAGCGAACTGGAAGCCAGTGGAGAGAGGCCAGGACTGGGGTTATATGATCGAATTTTCTTGTACTTGCTAAGAGACGAGCAGCAGAATTTTGGACCATCTGGAGGCGCGAAAGAGAAGACTGATTAACACCTGAGGGTCACGGTCTCTGGCTCTGCTCTCTGCTCTGTGCCATATATGGCCATTTCCTGTTATTTCTCTCCCCTCACTCTCCTCTCACTCTGCTCTCACCAATTAACCTGCAATCAGCTCAACTCCACTCACCTGTTCTCCTCCCTTCAAAAGCATGTCTGCCAGCTCCATTCCCCTGCCAGATTGTCTACCTACCTGACTTCAGATCAAGTGACTTTCCAGCATTCTGTTCAGACCAGACCTCTGTGAACGAACCTGCCTTTTGGACCTGACCTTGTTTTTTTGCCTCTGACCCTCTCGGCTTGTGAGTACTCCGTCTCCTGACTACTTTTCTCTGGTTTTTTGACTTTGATTTGGATTCTGGACTATTGGATTTGGCTACCTGGTTAACCTGTGTTTTTGGACCTTGCTCTGTCTCTGGCTTTGGATTTTGGATTGTGGATGAATTGTTACCTGTTTTCTTTGGCTTAGAAACCCTGCCTTATCTTAGACCTGACTCTGCCTAATCCCCCCCACCTGTCTCTCCAAGCTCCTCTCCTCAAGGATTCACTCACCTGCTCTCCTCTGGACTCCCCTCGCCTGGATCTCCGTCTCCATACTCACCTCTGCAATAGCTCCTCCCCTCATCTGGCTGCACTCCTCTACCATGATGCTCATCTCTTCAGTGAGTAACTTATCACAGTCCCTCACTCACCTCAATCTCGATCCCCCACTAATTGTGTTCTTGTGTTTAGACTCCCCTGTGAATCCTGCCCTCCGCTGCCCCTCTGCCTCTGACTCTCCGGCCGCTCACACATCCTCTGTTTTGATCATTATTCAATAAACCTATTCAACCTTCACTCTGTCACGGGCATCTGAGTCCAGCCAAACTACCACCTCACACCTGAGTACAGAGCGTTACAATAGTAAAGTCTTGAACTGATAAAAGCGTGAATTGCTGTTTCAAATGCATTAAAAGAAAGAAACGACTTGACTTTGCCAAGCAACTGGAGGAAGCTGGACTTAACAACTGAATTGACCTGCTTGTCAAATTTGAGATCGCTATCAAATAAGACTCCTAGATTTTTTACAGTCGTCTTCAGATGAGGGGTCAGGGGGCCCAGGCCTTGATCAAAAGCAGTTAAAATTGTCGGGTCTCCAAACAGCACACACTAGCTTTCATTAAGGTGTAGGAAGTTAACCGCCAGCCAATTTCTCAAGTCACTGTGAGTCTTATTGACTCTGTGAGTCTTGCATCTTTAATTAGGACTGATTTACATTTGTAAATGAGAATGTACTATAATAAAAGCAAATGCCTTTAACTTCTGTATGAATTTCTAACAACTATAATGTTACTGTGAAGTCTTTAGTTGAAATATTCTGTTTTAGAACTGCATGTGTCCAGTAGACGGCGCTATGATCAAACAGAACTTCCTTAAAGAGTCATTTGATTCTAATTAAAGTTCAGCATTTTTGTTTTGCAAATACTATCTACCCTGTGAGGACGAGGCTTGCTTGTCAGCTTAAATTAAAAAAGATGCTTTAAAAAGGTTAAGCTATTCTCAAATAAATAAGGGCAGCGGTGGAATAAAAGATAAGAATAAAGATCTTTTATTTAAGTAACATCAGAAATACAACATTGTGAAAATGCTCCATCCAAGTAAGTAAAAAGTCTTGCATTCAAAATCTTACTCAAGTGTCAAACGTAAAAGTAGTCATATCTGCAGTATGTTATAATAAACATAATACTGGTTAGTAGCATTATTTGTACATTTTGGTATTTTAAGTTGAGCAAAGGTGTAGCTAATTCCAACAAATGCATATGTTGTTTAGAATCCTAATCTATAACAATATATATTTTTTTGTTCTGATAATATGTGAAATTAAATGAAAACTATAGAAGTGAAATACATGTTATTGGGTAAAAACAGCCATATTTACGTCTTAGTAAATTAAGTATAAAGTATGAAGTTGTATAACTTTGTGATGGCCTAATAAAGTACTTCACAACTGTACTTACATTCCAGTCACACACAGGAGTAACTATTGAGAGACAGGAAATGAAGGGAAGAGGCAAGGCAGACATCTTGTGGACAAGCAGGGAAATGCAGGGACAATAACACAATGGCAAAAATGACTAAACATATCCCGGCCCCACTGCAGTGGTTTTAACTTTGCATGAGCAATTTGTTATTGCTCTTGTGACAGTATGCCTTGTAAGCACACACATTAGCAATTTTTCATGAGGAACACAGGAAACCATCATTTAATCATTTAATTTCTGAATAAAGAAAACTAAATGCAATTCATACTTGGTTGCACACATTTAACTTGGTAAAGAGAGGATTAACAAAGCTTTCCCTGTTGTGTAGGCTCAAGGCTGTTTTGTGAATAAGTGACAAAGACATTTAACAGGCTTCATTCATTTCACCTTTAAATCTCTGTTTTCCTCTATGTGTATTACGCTAGACTCCCTCAGATCTCAGATGCCCTGTCCTTCGTTAAAGAGATCCTCCAACAGCTGACCAATCAGAGAGGTTCCATCGAAGAGGACATCCAGTCAAGTTTTGAGGACTTGCATAAGCAACTGGATGTTCGGAAGAGTGTTCTACTGATGGAGCTGGAGGTCACATATGGGCTCAAACAGAAGGTGCACATGTCTAGCTGCTAAAAGTTCCTATGACTGATTATTACTTTCGAGAGCTCCTATATTTTGGTTTAGTAATAGAACAATGTGGGATAAAACACTAAAAAAACGCACTGAACAAAACAATCAACACAACATACATGTCGTCTCTCTCTACCTCCCTTTCTCCAGGTCCTCCAGGCCCAGGTTGACAGCCTTTCCCGGGGAGAGGGGGACATCATTGCCACCTGTACCCAGACAGAGGAAGCTATGGCTGGGGAGGCATGCGTAGCAAGCTTGCAGGTGGAGCAGGAGCTCGGGGAGAGGCTGTTGGAACTGGGCAATCTCCGCCTGCCATATCAGCCAGAGGAGAATGACCAGCTGGATCTGGTGATGGAGACAGACGGGCTGAGGAAGTCCATACACAACTTGGGGACGATTGTCACGACCAGGTGAAACCATGCTAACGCAAAAATACTCAAGCCTGTGCTATAAAAGTATTTTTCCATTTAACGCTATTTGACACATCCTTGTCTTCCTCGTCTACCTCAGTGCGGTGGCGAGCCAGAGCGAGGCTATGGGTGCAGGCCTGGAGCAGTGCATTGTGGGACACCCTGCCTCTGTCACTATAGTGACCAGAGACAAGTCAGGTGGAGCCTGTAAGAGTGGCAATGCGATTCTGTCAGCTGAGGTTTGTTTCTGACCACACTCAAATAAAATGTGAGCTATTCTGTGGAATCACAAATATCTACTACAGCTTACCCATGTGTTATTACAGGTATTCACCCCGGATGGCAGCATAGTGGACGGCGAAATAGTGGACCACAAGAATGGGACATATGAATTTGTGTACACAGTGCCGAAGGAGGGTGACTTCTCATTGGCTCTCCGTCTGTATGACCAGCACATCAAAGGAAGTCCCTTCAAACTGACCATCACCAGGGTCTTAGAGACAGACGTAGAGGTGGGTGGGTGGTGTATGTGCACCCTAAAATAATGCAGCTGTGTATAGCGTGAATGTTGGCTGTCCAACACTTGGACAACTGATGGACTAAATTCTTGTCAGCCCCAGCTGTGATTTGCAGTTAAAGCCAGAACATGCTTTAAACAAACTAGTTCCTACAGTGTGGTATTCAACATGTCTAAAGGCAAAAGTGTTTATAATTGTTCCAAAAACCCACAGTAAAAGGTGAGTTGAAAAGCTATAATGACTTGTATCCAATGTATTCCCTCTCTGTTATCATCTCTCCAGGTGTCTCCCTCCACCACTACAGCTACCAACTCAGCGGCCAATGCCACTCCATCTACAGGTTCCTCTGAGGGAGCAAAGAGACGAGGAAAGTCCCCTGGCCAGAAGAAGAAGGGCTCCAAGAGGGCAAGCAGTGCCCTGGGTACCCCAAGACGCAAAACCCAAAACCCCATTGAAGATGACCTCATCTTCAGAATTGGTAAGACATTCGTCTGAAGACAGTATTGCAGACAAACAAGGAGAACTGGGTACATTTTTAACTTAGATTAGAGTGTGCTACGAACTGCCATGTTGCCAGTTATACTTGAGATATCATTTTTCTTTGTTTCTACTTGACTGCATTAGCAGACTCTGCCAAATATAAACATATACTGGCTTAAAAAGTCTGTCAGTAGACTGAAGGTTGGTGCCTCAATCACAGATGAAATGAATATTTTTGTTATCACAGAATTAGCATGTTTAACATTAAAAATAGAACAACTGCTTGGAATAATATTTTAATATTTTATTTTTTTCTCTCTTCAGGCACGAAAGGGCGAAACAAAGGAGAGTTCACCAACCTTCAAGGAGTGGCTGCCTCTTCCAATGGCAGGATACTGATTGCTGACAGCAACAATCAGTGTGTCCAGGTAAAACACAATTTGTCCAGTCCTTATGCCTTCATTTTATGTTTAAGGTTAAATTAATTAGGTTAGACGTTAAAGAATGCAAACCCTATTCCAGATTTTCTCCAACGAGGGGGAATTCAAGAGTCGTTTTGGGGTACGGGGGCGGTCACCGGGGCAACTGCAGCGCCCCACGGGTGTGGCCGTGCACCCCAGTGGTGACATCATCATTGCTGACTATGACAATAAATGGGTCAGCATATTCTCGTGTGAGGGAAAGTACAAGGTAGGTGTGCTGTTGTGCCTTTTACCTAGTAGTATGAATTGGTTATGTTGAATCAGTCTTTGTCCTCACTGGTTGTATTTCCTGGCCATCAGGCAAAGCTTGGCTCCGGAAGACTTATGGGACCAAAGGGCGTTTCTGTGGACCAGAATGGACACGTGATAGTGGTTGACAATAAGGCGTGCACTGTCTTCATCTTCCAGCTGACCGGCAAGCTCATCACCAAGTTTGGTAGTCGAGGCAATGGTGACAAGCAGTTTGCAGGTAGTTGATGTTCAGAGATACAGTATAAACTGTCCACGCTGAAATGCATTGACAACATTGTAAATGTTAGATAAAGGTTATTACTGAAAGTAGCTCAACTTAAGTGTCAAAGTGTAAGTGGTGAAAACAGCTGAGGTGTCATCAGAGGGACAGTAAAAACACAACCTGATTTTGTTGTTTTCTGTGTTCCTGTCCCAAAGGTCCACACTTTGCAGCGGTGAACAAGAACAATGAGATCATTGTGACTGACTTTCATAACCACTCTGTCAAGGTACTGACTAAACATTACCATAATGTGCTCTTGAACTTGTAGGATGCCTTTAATGTTATCTGGGTGACCAGGTGGATATTTAATTTGCTGCTCAGTTAGACATAAACGATATCTGAACACATGAATATGAATTCTGATATCTTTCTCTTCCTCTGTGCTGGGCAGGTTTTCACCCCCGATGGAGAGCTGGTGTTGAAATTTGGCTCTAACGGTGAGGGAAATGGTCAGTTCAATGCTCCCACTGGTGTTGCTGTCGATGTTAATGGAAACATCATTGTAGCTGACTGGGGCAACAGTAGAATACAGGTACAGCAGTGCTTCTCAACATATAATGGCCACAAGCTCTTCAGATACTTATCAAAACACATTTTCTCTGTGTTGAAACATTTCCAGGTATTTGACGGCACTGGGTCCTTCCTCTCATATATCAACACATCGGCAGACCCTCTGTATGGACCCCAAGGTCTGGCTCTGACTTCAGATGGACATGTGGTAGTGGCTGACTCTGGCAACCACTGCTTCAAAGTCTACCGCTACCTACAATGATGGACGCTTGGATAGAGAAATGAAATGGAGACAGGAGAGATGGGCCCAGTGAGCAGTTGTTGGAGTGTGAAGATACAATGTCAAAGAAGGAA
The DNA here is from genome assembly GCA_032362345.1 of Sandelia bainsii. Taxonomy (NCBI): domain Eukaryota; kingdom Metazoa; phylum Chordata; class Actinopteri; order Anabantiformes; family Anabantidae; genus Sandelia; species Sandelia bainsii. The sequence continues at coordinate 1,839,855 of JAUMHL010000011.1, forward strand.
TCAAGGAATGTCTAGGAATTCTTGCATGAATCTCTACCACTGCTTGTAACAATGGAAGAAGAGATGGATACAAACTATGTGGAAGCAAAGACGAAAGATTACAAGTTGCCATCATTACATTATTAGAACAGCAGTATAAATACTGTATGATGTAGTTATATCTTTCTTATTGGTCTTCAAACAGTATCATCTTGAAGACTAAAGAGGGATAAGTTGCAGAGTTGCGAAAGAATGAGAATTTTCTGCCTTCATGCTAATTTGAGAAGTATTACAGAAGAGATGAGCAATGCAAAGGTTGGAGTGTCAGTTATTCAATGATTCATGATGTCAAGATGTCAATTTGGCACTAGTAAACAATGGAAGAGTGGATGAAAATGGCTTTAAGAAGAAGAACAGATAAAGGTTGAAAGAGTTGATGATGAACACATCTTTAGAAACCAATGCTTCCTAGACCTACAGTTGAATGAATGATGGCTAAAGGGATCATAGAAGCTTCAAAGGCATGAAAAGGAGATGAATTTTGGAGAAAATTAACTGGAAGATTAAAAGTTTTCTAATGTTCTGCCTTCTTGTATTGTATGTATACAGACAAAATAATGGCCAGTGAGCTAAAAAAAAAGGTCTTTGTCTTGGTTTGACATAATTTTTTTTTTACTCCATGTCATTACCACAGATTTCCCCTTTTGCACCAACATCAGCTCTAGCATTTGCTACCTACTCTCAGAGCTTGTCAGACTGGCTATGAGGAAAACACTTAACTGTAAACTGGTTCAGCAGTAGATGACTGTAGTTTTACAAGGAAACACCTACAGTGGATGTGTAAATCCATAAATATGAAGCAAAGAATTGCTAAAAAGTGCATTCTTGCTCACCCCAATTTCCATTGATTACATTGTCATATGTCACAAGGATGGTGATGAAAAAATTATGATTAGACAAAGACATGGGCCTGTTGTTCATGGAATGTTCATTTTGTTTCTTGGCATATGCTAGTATTCTTTACAATTGTTATGCAACAGATTAATCATTAGAAATGATTGCTTGACTGTGATTCTGATTGTCTGAATGATTGATTCACTTGTTCGATTGACATAGCTTTGACAGAAGCAGCATTGTCTATCTATGCTTGTTTTGGGCGTTCATATATTTTTCCTGAGAAATCTGTTGCAACGAGAAAAAAAACTATAAATCTATCTTATATATTTGTGAGAATACCTTTAATAATATCATGTGAAATGTTCAAAGTAATCAACATATTTGGAATCAACCTTTTACCATGCTCGTTTCTGCTCGCAATCTCTGTAAGAGAAACAAGTTTCAGTACAGTTTCATGTGAATGTTGACATCAAATGTTCCTGATTCCAAATGCAAGTTCCCATTTGTCAAATAGGTCATCCACAACCAAGTAGATTTACAGTAATGTTATGTAAGTACAGTTTAGGACAAGAAGTAATTGAAATTACAAAGCATTTACAAAGTCCTTTTTGGAAAAGTCCTATGTGATAATAATACAAAGCATTTACATCAACTACTGGATAGGAAACAACGTTTAAGTTACTCACATTAACAATAATTTAATATACAGAAAACATAATGTTGACTAACAGATGCTTGTGGTGTCAGTGATTTACACAATGTTGTGTATCAATCTTTACTGAAGCAGGAACTGAAAACAGCTACTAGTGACATAAATATACTATGTCCACAAATGATCAAAGGCTTAGTTAATGTAAGTTATTACTTTCTTATGTGTACTTTATTTATTATATATTTATTTAGTAATTGTAATCTTTTTTATCTTGTCATTTGATTGTGTTCCACCATGTGCATTACAGTTCTTAAGTGCCCATTATATTTCATCCTTTTCATACATTTTGTCTATGTTAACTCAAAACATCATGTTGGTATTTGATATGTTTTATATTAGTTTATTGTAAGTAGAAAAATTTGTGTTTAAAGTTTTACTGTGTAATTTTTTTGTAAAATGAAGGTTGTCATAATGTAAGCTTGACAAAGACAAAGTTACCAAAAATACCTTGTTAGCTTAGCACTTCTGATGGAAACCAGTGGCTGCTTTTACCACCAAGCTAATTTGTTAGCTGTACACATAACTACAGTACTGTTGGTGTTCAGGTCATTAGGTTTCGAACTGCTAATACTTTCTTTTGTACGATAGGGTGAAAGTGGTTATAAGCTAACTCAATAGTTTTATTTGTTTGTAGGCACTGGTTTCAGTCCTAATGCTAATTGCTGCTTTTACAGGTGGCTAAGACAAAATATTTTTATATACAAGTGAAATACAACAATGAGTACATGTTCAATAAAAATAATCAGTCACAGCATTAAATCCACCTCTTGGTAATGTGTTGCTAGACAGGGGTCAGTATGGGCTGCGATGCACTGCGTGTTTTGACGACTGTCCATCATGACCAGCATTACATTTTTCCCATGCTGATCCCTGTCCAGCACAACATTAATATCACAAGGTGGAGTTAAAGTTGTAGCTGATCAGTGTAGATTAAAATGACAGTTGTCCAAATCCCAAAACAGAGCTGACCCTTTCCATAGTTGTGAGGTCAGTCAGTTGAAAGTCTGTCAAAAGTGCCGGATGCTGTTAAGTTTCACATTTCGCTAATCAAGAATAAATTGAGAGAAGATTTGTTGGCAGTATTGATTGTTTCAATAAAACCAGGCCAATTTCTTACAGTTATCTGGGCCTCGTTTGATGGAGATTCAGCCTTAATGTCAGTGATAAACATGAATGTTGTTTCAAAGTTGACATGATAAAATTGCCTTTCAGTAATGTTCATTTATAATGTACTGGAAACATACAGTAATAGTTAACTGATAACTATTTAAAACAAATATTTCATTTGCAGACTACACGTCCATTTGAGGGAATGTTGTACTGAGGTGAAGTTTTCACAATAGGAAGTATGCAAAAAAAAAAAGAAAAAAGAAGAAGCTCCTAAATCAACAGAGCAGAAACATACTGCATTTATCGTTACCAGTGTAGCTAGGTTGTGTATCATTATCAGTTTGCATCTGCATCATGACATGAACAACAACATGTAGATCAGTTTTATTTTTGCCTCAAATGGAGATGTAGTGGTTTGGAACACAGTTCAGTTTCTTACAATGTCACTTGCCTGCTTTTTCTCTCTGTGTATTTACTTACTCTACTTTATCTGTTGTGTCTGTTCACTGTTAATGGACTGTCTCCTCAATATTCACACACACTCAACACTGAAATAAACCATTGATTCCAACATGGATGCCATTTGTTGTGATTTCAGTGAAAGATCTTAACATATTTTGTCAATGTAATAAGACTTTTCCAGCGAATCTACTGGGTTTCGTTAATGTGGTGACAAACAAATGAAAAATTACCAAAATAAAAATATACAAATAATAGTTATTTAAATATTGCAGTAAGCGATGGTTATTGACGCAAAATACACCCACCCCCCAAAAAACTACATTTTTTAATCGTAAACCCACAAAGATTTTATACTATGCAATTTTTGAGGACACTTACAAAACTTGGTTGATGACTTGTGCCAGAACTTTGTCATAAACCTGCTTACTTCACATCAGTAGATAGTATCTGCAATACCTAAAAATGCCATATGCAAACAACCTATTCTGATGGAAGCTATTTTGTTGTTACCATTAAACTGCACAACACTGCACTCTTTATTTGTAAGTTGCCAGCTGTCTCTCTGTGTGGAAGACAGCAGGTGATGGTGTCTTGTAGATTTTTAGATGGAACATAATAATAATAATGGCATACTTATACATATTATTGTTTTTGTTTCTGCCCTCTCAATAACCCAATTCAAGCTTTGTGCGATCATGAAGCATCTTCTTGTTTCTGCAGACGGTAAATGAAGCTCCACCCAAATCCCTTCACTGCAGGCAAATGAAAATACAATTTATCTGTAACATGAAGAAACAATGAATAATATTAATAATGTGATCATTAATTCAATTCAACTCAACTTTATTTATATAGCGCCAAATCACAACATAAGTCATCTCAAGGCACAATTATATAAATATATACAGAATAATGTAGAAAACCCAACAGTCACACTTGAGCAAGCACTAGGCAACAGTGGAGAGG